>JAINUT010002588.1:0-61313 GCA_020205555.1 Panax stipuleanatus | reverse complement strand
TCTAGTCAACAAAAGTCCATACCCCATGCAGTTATTAGAATGACAGAATTCAAAGGATGTCAAAGAAAAAATGGCAGACTGTAAGGCATGCATCCAGTCAGAACACACTTCATAAGTTCTAAGTCAAAAGGACTTAATATTTTATCATTTCTAACAGGCATGAAGTTGTGTCTTAGAATTTTCCTAAGAACTGACAGTCAGTAGTAAAGTAATCAAGATGCACTTTACATGGATATTCAAACAAATTAGCAGGCACAAGTTGATCAGTTATAAGTGCAAGATTGTGTTTAAAGGTAAGACACTCAGTAGTGGTGATTCCTATGGGAAAGGTGTACTCATTTATCTTGGGATAATCTAAAAATTATTTTCTGAGATCAAGAGTATTTAAAAGCAGAATTTCATCTATCACATAGTCTTGACCTTGTATGCAGGTCTTAATACAAGTTAGAAAACCAGTTGAATCATGCACAAAAGACATATGAGCATAGAATTCAACAATCAAACTAGGATATATCTCTCTACTTGTAAAAGAGATAAGACAGTCCCATCCTATACTGGTTATCTTTTCTAGCAGACCTGGAAAGCTATTGAAAGAAGTTCCTACCCTAGGAATCAAGTTATGTTTTATGTGTTCATACTTTGTTTTGGCAGTAGGTGTGACCAACAAAGGAGTGTATAAATCATGGTGTGGGTCAGTGAAAATCTCAGATCTTTTTCTTTTTAAAGACTGGACAGGTTTCATGTTTTGAAAGTAATTGAATGCACAAAACTGCAGACAAGTAGTAGAAGAGGTTTGAAAGTGAAACTGCAGACATTGAAGCTATCCTTTATAGAAAAAGTTAACAAAAAAACATAGTTTAATTAATATGGCATGACCTATATGTCAAAAGTTAAACAGTTCTCATGTGATGACTGTGCAGTGTGAATAGTAAGGGACAGGCAAGTTTTGTATTGTTTAGGAGATTTAAATCTTTTGTCAGATTTTCCTTTATGAAAAATTTGCCCAGAAGTTCAATTAGAATACACAACCAAATTCCAGAAATGTGCAGGTTATTGACATAACAGGTATGATCTAGTATTAAACAAAGACATATGCTATCATGACTTATTGGCCCATATCAGATTGTAGCAAATTAACATAGATAAGTTATCACATATATGCCCACATCAAACTGTTGCAAATCAACACAGAGATACAACCAGTCAATGTTACACAACACTAACATGTTGTCATTGTCAAATGCTAATATATAAGGATATAGTGTGTCAACACATTGATTCAACAAGTCAGTGTTATATAAATTGAGATAGCATATGATCTCTTTTATACATGTCAGCATATAACAGTAGAAACATATAATTGCATAACATGGTAGTTATTTTCATCACCTAATGTCTGCATTTAAATAGACATCAAACTTGTAGAATTTAGGCATGAAAATTTACTTTCACCCAATATTCATACTCACATAGACATTCTCATATATAACCAGTGGCTTTCAGATAGCCACACATACAGAAATAAACATGAAACTCATTTATATCACAGTTATCCAATTTCAGATAGACAATAAGATTACAGAATCTAGACATAGAAGTTATCATGTTCATATAATGCTTATATTCACATAGACAGACATATATATATATATATATATATATATATATATATATATATATATATAATATGTAATTATATTAGTATAATTTTTGATATATAATATGTAATTGAGAAAGATTGTAAATATAAAATCTTATATATAAAAATATATACTTAACTACATAATATAAGTGTATTAACATATAAAAGAAACAAATATGTATAATTATGAGTATATATATATATTAATAGAAAATTATAAATTAATAATAAAAATTATATTTATATATTACTAGAAACAACTAAAAACATAGATTTTAAATAATAAAATACTTAATATTTTATGAGATAATATCTAACATTCCCAAATCTAAACGTAGTTTGCAAAATCTATCAGAACTTAGTGGTTTAGTGAATTTGTCAACAATATTTAATTCTGTGTCAATGTGTTCTAATTTAATAATACCATTTTTGACATGATCTCATAAAAAATGGTGTCTAACGTCAATGTGTTTTGATCTAGCATGTAATACGGTATTTTTACTTAAATTAATAGTGCTTGTATTATCACATAATATTGACACACAGTTAAATTTTATATTGTAATCGGCAAGAGTCTGTTTCATCCACAATATTTGTGCACAACATTGTGCAGCAGTTATATATTCGGCTTCGGTGGTTGAAATAGATACCGAGTTTTGTTTCTTAGAAAACCAGGAGACAAAACATCCACCTAAGAACTGACAAATGCCACTTGTGCTTTTTCGATCAACATGATGACCTGTGACGCCCCCAAATCCAGGTCCCCAGAACCTCGGACTTGATACGTTATGATACATCATTTCTATAACTATTGCGGAAGATATAAACATAAATTGTTTATAAAATAACCTTTACACCTAATTTCCAAGGTCTGAAACCTTAACTTAATACCTGAATTCAATATCTTATCCGACATACAATGTCATTTGCATATAATACTATTACAAGTTTTATTTGTACGATAAACCAATGCTGGAACTATCTTTGACTTTTCCTTTATCCGACGTATTCATCCTAATCTGCAATGTTTATCATGATATAGCAAGGGTGAGCAACAAGTTTGCCCAGCAAGTTTAATTTCAACAAAAAGATATATGATTGAAAAGAATGAACAATAAGCTGGCTGATTTCAACAATATAACCATTGTGAAATAGCATGACTCAAATTTACATAACTGAACGACCGAGACAATAAAAATGAATGGTCAATAAGGAACATGAATAAATTCAACTAAACAATATGTTAATGAATGTGATCAGCCTTTCATACCTGATGAACATATGCAACATGCATAACGTGCTAATCAATAAATTATAGAAGTGATATAATCAACAATGATTAATCACTATATGAAAGAATAGTTCAAGAAAACTTGCCTTTATCGCCGACTACTGCTACGCAATCTAGTTAGCTTCATCTGAAGACCTAATATTGATAATATCGATCTCCCAATTAGAATAATATCATCACAGTTAATACTGTTAATTATAGTTATAAAATAACCTAAACACATTATCATATATTCCTAATAATCAATAAAATACGTAAGACTCGGTATCAAATCCAACTATTTCAGTCTGAGTTGAGTTCGGTACTATTTCAATCTCCCGACGGCCTAGTCGGATAAATATCGAGCCTAATTCCAATAAGACTCTACTTAAACGCTTCACAATTATCTTAGATAATTTTATTATCAGTCAAAATAATTTTTCCATAGCTCATAATAATTTTCAAATAATTATTATCATTTATCATGATTTTTCAATCATTAATATCATATTTATATGATTTAAATACCACATAATTCCATTATCATTAATATTTATTTAATATCAAATATTAATGAAATACTCAACATAATATTATAACATATTTATAATATCACAAAGTATTTTTAATACTTTAATATCACATTTAAATGATTTTAAAATAATTAAAACCATTATTAAATAACTGTCATTAATATTAAAATATTAATGTTTTGCATGACAAAATATCAAAAGTTATATGTTATAACTTAACATATTTTTATAACCATTAAATCATTTTTATATAATTTTTAAAACATTAAAACTAATTTTCCACAATTTATTTAATACAATTATTAAATAAGTCAATTACCATTAATATTAAATTATTAATGAAATTCATCACAAAATATTAAAAGTCATTAAAAATAACTTAAAATATTTTCTAACACCATAATATAATTTTAAATGATTTTTTAATTATTAAAATCATTTTTAAGTAATTTATTTGATATTATAATTAAATAAATTAAATACCATCAATATTCAAAAATGTTAAAATATTTATGAAATATACTCCAAATTATTAAAAACCTATTTTTAGGCTTTAAAATAATTTTTAGGAATTTATTATGAATTTTTCATAATTAAAAACTATTTTTCTCTAATTATTTAATAAAATAATTATTTTTATAATTAAACTGTCGCTAAAGAGTGCCTATAGCGACAGAACCGTCGCTATAGGTGTTCTTGAGCTTACCCAGAACATTCATACCAGTTAACAAGCTAGCTAGTTTGACAACAAATAAATCCATGTTTTAATTGATTTTTGGGCTTGTAATGATGTTAAGCATGTAGTATTAGTGTAATACTACAATTACCAATCAATATCATGGCTAAACTACAACAATTCAGGGAGATATAAGCTCTCCAATATGTTGTCAGAGCTGTTCTTCATTTCTGGGTTACCCAGAAATGAAGAACAGTTCGAGCATGCTACTTTGGATCCTTATAATTTGCAGTCTGGGTCTAGATTGTGAGATCTAATGGTTTATACATGTAATAGAGATGTCAGAGTACAATTATACAACATTAGTTTAGTCTAATAACAATACATGGGAGAAATCTAGGCCGGTCAAAGTACATGCCAAGAAACTGTCTTTGAAGATTTCTGGGTTGCCTAGAATCTTCATCCGGCAGAATGGTCAACCCTCGTTTGACTACTAATATCTTTGATTCTGTTTATGATTTTGTTGTTCTAATGGCAGGTATCGATAGTCCCTATGTCAGCCTACACAAATACAACACTAACATGGCCAAACTACTTAACACATTCAAGATCAGAGGCCTGCAAAAACGTTGTCAGAGTTTTCTGGAAAAATCTGGGTTACCCAAAATTCCATTTCCCAGTTCGGTCAACGGACTTTGACCACTAATAACGTGCAATCTATACATGATATAAGCATGATTCCAGTTCTAGATCACAGCCCTTACGACATACTACAAGTTTATAACTTAAAACACAACAATCAACTAACAAGTAAAGATCTATAGGCCCTGACATATGGCTGTCAGGCCATATTTTAGGGTTCATGATCAGTTTTGAAAAACTTGATTTTCGTGCCTCTAGATGTTATGGATATAAGATATAACAACCCAGATCACTATATAACATCACATAACATATAATTAAATAACAAAACATAAAATTTACAGAGATCTTAAAGGTCTAGCATGACTTAGGGTTTATACATTTTTAAAACTTTGATCCTTGAATCTGATCCTTGGATTCTGATATTGGTAAGCTAAGGTTTGATATTAGCTTAACATAGCACTCACTTTCACTCTCATTTCGAAATTTGAAGAGAGAGAAAGTCTTGGTTAGAATGAAAAGTAAAGTAAGCTTTTTCTTTACTTTAATCTTTTATATTTTGATCTAATTTACCAAGTCTCGTAAGGTGGCATGAAAATATGATCTTGGGAGATTATAAACACATGGGAGATATCTAGTTGGTGAACCACCAAATATTTTGAAAAGATTTGCACACTTTCTTATTAAAGAATACAAAAGGGTATTTTAGTCTTTTAGCTCACAAATTTAATGGCATATTTGTAATCTTATCTAACCTTCAGGTTTCAACCCTTAGGTTTCAACCCTTAGGGTTTAATCCTTAGGTTTTACAAATTTAATTCTAGGATTTTCTAATTAGGGTTTAAATAGAAAATTTAGCTTTTTAAATTAGAAATTAGGGTTTCCTAATTGTATTAGGGTTTCCTAATAAATTGTTAGGGTTTCTAACTGTACATTGATGTTCTTAATATATCTTTAGGATTGGTCACTGATATAATTTATCTGATCAACCCTTGACCCTTAACCACATACTGTACACATATATGACCATATACACAGAACATATACACTTATACACTTAATCCTGAATAATTCTCCACAAATTTTTTTTATAATCCTTAAAAATCCTTCAAAAATGCCAAATTCGTACACCTATTTTATGTTTAGGTTTTTTATTTAACCTTAATTCAATCTTTTAAGATTTTAATAAATTGTCCAAATTTCCGGGTTGTCACATTCACCCCTTCTTCTAAGAATTTCGTCCCCGAAATTACAGCCTACAAATCTCTACTTCCTTCGTTCACCAAAACTAGGTTTTCTACTTAATCTTTATCTGATTTCATAAATACATATGCCTTCCTTATATGAGGAACTATTCAATCATCATATTCTACCCAGACTTCTCCCCAAGGAGTTAAAAAAAATTTCAAATAATGTTGAGTGGCCATGAACTTTTATTTTTCAATTTCGAAAAGGTTTAAACATAAATTCATCTGCAAACCGCTCTGGACTTATGGACACATTGGGTGATCAGCCCGTATGCCCTGCATTGATCAGATGCTACATGCTGGAACGATATTCGTGTTCATCATCACTGCCATTCGGCACAAAAATATTTCCCAACTTAGGGATGTTCATACTCAGCCTGGAGTCCGAATCAAAACAATATGGTTCGGGATAAGTTCTCAAAGAGATACTTGAATTTTCATAAACATTGTCTAGCTGAATCAAATAGCTTTAGACATATACTAATAATTCCAATCAAAACATGTGTCTCGCCAAATTTAATTGGCACTTGAATATTCTTTAACATTTTTGAAAATTATTTTATGACGTCATTATACCGCACTGTATTTACAGTCCGTTGAAGATTCCGTCATATTTGCTACTTTGTCATAAAACAATATACCATCGTGGGCTGACGATCTTTAGATCACATCCAACACTAGGTAGGACTGTATTACTAACTCCATCGTTTTTATCATCTTTGCACCAGGTTTCATGATGCATTAATGATAAAAAAAAATACGTTTTGATATTTTAAATAATCTTTGTCTAGCAGAAACAATTAGCGTAGACTTTTCATTTAAACGGTTCAAAAATCTTTGAAAATTAGTTTGTGTTATCATTCAACAGGTAACAATGTGTCAGGGTCCCGAAGTCCACACATACACAATTATCAACATGTTTTGTAACAAAACTTCATTTTTGGTGTTATCATGCCACAACAGGTAACAATGTGTTAGTGGTACGAAGCCCACTTCTACACAATTGCAACCATGTGTTGCTGACAACAAAATTCCTTTATATTTATAAAGGCACATAGTGCGTATTTAGCTTGATGTCAAAAATTTTGAAATCTAGCACAGCTAGAAGATTTAGAAAACCTATGTCCCCACTAATGATCCATTGCTTAATCAGTCTATCTATTCCTATCATCCTCAATTCTCCATTCACACATAGCTATACCCAGTTCGTCAAACTTACCACACTTATGAGTTCAGGAACTTTTCACAATTATATGAGTTTAAGAACTTGTCCTAGACAGACCATTGGCGTCCATTCGCTGAGGGGTTCAAAACATTTCATATAATTATGAGTCACGAACTTACCATAAGTATGAGTTTTAAGAACTCGCAATTAATCTTATAATTTCTACCTATCTGTTATATACATGAGAAAATAATCACCTTCTCAACATGTATATAGCAAATAGCGCGACACAACCACTTCAATGATTATCAGTACCAGAAGCTAAGTGGTTGTCGAACCAAACACCATCCCCTGCCCATACAAAGAATTGGTCAACTCAGCCACTAATCAAATAGGAAGCTAATCGGTCGTTAAACCAAGGATAATTCCCTACCCATACAAGGAATTATACAACTCAGCTGCTAACATGAGTCCTCAATTGAAATCCCATTTAATCCTATCCCCATACTTACTCCATACGAATTTTGTTCAATCCGTATTGCATCACCCCCAACCCTTTTTCTGAGTTGGCCCAGTACCAATTCATAGTACAACTGACACACAACAACTTTGTTGTAAAATTTTCAAACATTTGATTGATCCTTCTCCCTGCTATGACCTTATCAGATCACGATGTGATCTCATCGTATATATTACGATTGATTTCTATGTTACGATCGTTTTATTTTACGATCTTCTTTCCCAGTACTTTTAGTCTTTTAGACTCTATCTATTCATTACTACTGTTCATCTTTATTATCAGAGTTAGGTAACTCTAGATCTTTTATAATTTATCGAGATTCGTCTTTGAATCTTATCAACGCATTAACTCTATTTGAGTTAGTTCTTATCCTTATCCCACTGCGATTAATAGCTTAAGGTAACCCTACCTAAGGTTTATAACTTACAGCTTTGATACCAACTGTGACGCCCCCAAATTCGGGTCCCCAGAACATCGGACCTGGTATGTTACGATACATCATTTCTATAACTATTGCGGAAGATATAAACATAAATTGTTTATAAAATAACCTTTACACCTAATTTCCAAGGTCTGAAACCTTAACTTAATACCTGAATTCAATATCTTATCCGACATACAATGTCTTTTGCATATAATACTATTACAAGTTTTATCTGTACGATAAACCAATGTTGGAACTGTCTTTGACTTTTCCTGTATCCGACGTATTCATCCTAATCTGAAATGTTTATCATGATATATAGCAAGGGTGAGCAACAAGTTTGCCCAGCAAGTTTAATTTCAAGAAAAAGATATATCATGATTGAAAAGAATGAACAATAAGCTGGCTGACTTTCAACAATATAACCATTGTGAAATAGCATGAATCAAATTTACATAACTGAACGACCGAGACAATAAAAATGAATGGTCAATAAGGAACATGAATAAATTCAACTTAACAATATGGTAATGAAGGTGATCAGCCTTTCATACTTGATGAACATATGCAACATGCACAACGTGCGAATCAATAAATCATAGACGTGATATAATCAACAATGATTAACCACTATATGAAAGAATAGTTCAAGAAAACTTGCCTTTATCGCCGACTACTGCTACGCAATCTAGTTAGCTTCATCTGAAGACCTAATATTGATAATATCGATCTCCCAATTAGAATAATATCATCACAGTTAATACTGTTAATTATAGTTATAAAATAACCTAAACACATTATCATATATTTCTAATAATCAATAAAACACTTAAGACTCGGTATCAAATCCAACTATTTCAGTCTGAGTTGAGTTCGGTACTATTTCAAACTCCCGACGGCCTAGTCGAATAAATATCGAGCCTAATTCCAATAAGACTCTACTTAAACGCTTCACAATTATCTTAGATAATTTTATTATCAGTCAAACTAATTTTTCCATAGCTCATAATAATTTTTAAATAATTATTACCATTTATCATGATTTTTCAATCATTAATATCATATTTATATGATTTAAATACCACATAATTCCATTATCATTAATATTTATTTAATATCAAATATTAATGAAATACTCAACATAATATTATAACCTATTTATAATATCTCAAAGTATTTTAAAACTTTAATATCACATTTAAATGATTTTAAAATAATTAAAACCATTACTAAATAACTGCCATTAATATTAAAATATTAATATTTTTCATGACAAAATATAAAAAGTTATATTTTATAACTTAACATATTTTTATAACCTTTAAATCATTTTTATATGATTTTTAAAATAATAAAACTAATTTTCCACAATTTATTTAATATAATTATTAAATAAATCAATTACCATTAATATTAATTATTAATGAAATTCATCACAAAATATTAAAAGTCATTAAAAATAACTTAAAATATTTTCTAACACCATAATATAATTTCAAATGATTTTTCAATTATTAAAATCATTTTTAAGTAATTTATTTGATATTATAATTAAATAAATTAAATACCATTAATATTCAAAAATGTTAAAATATTTATGAAATATACTCCAAATTATTAAAAACCTATTTTTAGGCTTTAAAATAATTTTTAGGAATTTATTATGAATTTTTCATAATTAAAAACTATTTTTCTCTAATTATTTAATAAATTAATTATTTTTATAATTAAACTGTCGCTAAAGAGTGCCTATAGTGACAGAACCATCGCTATAGGTGTTCTTGAGCTTACCCAGAACATTCATACTAGTTAACAAGCTAGCTAGTTTGACAACAAATAAATCCATGTTTTAATTGATTTTTGGGCTTGTAATGATGTTAAGCATGTAGTATTAGTGTAATACTACAATTACCAATCAATATCATGGCTAAACTACAACAATTCAGGGAGATATAAGCTCTCCAATATGTTGTCAGAGCTGTTCTTCATTTCTGGGTTACCCAGAAATGAAGAACAGTTCGAGCATGCTACTTTGGATCCTTATAATTTGCAGTCTGGGTCTAGATTGTGAGATCTAATGGTTTATACATGTAATAGAGATGTCAGAGTACAATTATACAACATTAGTTTAGTCTAATAACAATACATGGGAGAAATCTAGGCCGGTCAAAGTACATGCCAAGAAACTGTCTTTGAAGATTTCTGGGTTGCCCAGAATCTTCATCCGGCAGAATGGTCAACCCTCGTTTGACTACTAATATCTTTGATTTTGTTTATGATTTTGTTGTTCTAATGGCAGGTATCGATAGTCCCTATGTCAGTCTACACAAATACAACACTAACATGACCAAACTACTTAACACATTCAAGATCAGAGGCCTGCAAAAACGTTGTCAGAGTTTTCTGGAAAAATCTGGGTTACCCAAAATTCCATTTCCCAGTTTGGTCAACGGACTTTGACCACTAATAACGTGCAATCTATACATGATATAAGCATGATTCCAGTTCTAGATCACAGCCCTTACGACATACTATAAGTTTATAACTTAAAACACAACAATCAACTAACAAGTAAAGATCTATAGGCCCTGACATATGGCTGTCAGGCCATATTTTAGGATTCATGATCAGTTTTGAAAAACTTGATTTTCGTGCCTCTAGATGTTATGGATATAAGATATAACAACCCAGATCACTATATAACATCACGTAACATATAATTAAACAACAAAACATAAAATTTACAGAGATCTTAAAGGTCTAGCATGACTTAGGGTTTATACCTTTTTAAAACTTTGATCCTTGAATTTGATCTTTGGATTCTGATATTGGCAAGCTAAGGTTTGATATTAGCTTAACATAGCACTCACTTTCACTCTCATTTCGAAATTTGAAGAGAGAGAAAGTCTTGGTTAGAATGAAAAGTAAAGTAAGCTTTTTCTTTACTTTAATCTTTTATATTTTGATCTAATGTACCAAGTCTCGTAAAGTGGCATGAAAATATGATCTTGGGAGATTATAAACACATGGGAGATATCTAGTTGGTGAACCACCAAATATTTTGAAAAGATTTGCACACTTTCTTATTAAAGAATACAAAAGGGTATTTTAGTCTTTTAGCTCACAAATTTAATGGCATATTTGTAATCTTATCTAACCTTCAGGTTTCAACCCTTAGGGTTTAATCCTTAGGCTTTACAAATTTAATTCTAGGATTTTTTAATTAGGGTTTTAAATAGAAAATTTAGCTTTCTAAATTAGAAATTAGGGTTTCCTAATTGTATTAGGGTTTCCTAATAAATCGTTAGGGTTTCTAACTGTACAGTGATGTTCTTAATATATCTTTAGGATTGGTCACTGATATAATTTATGTGATCAACCCTTGACCCTTAACCACATACTGTACACATATATGACCATATACACAAAACATATACACTTATACACTTAATCCTGAATAATTCTCCATAATTTTTTTAAAATCCTTAAAAATCCTTCAAAAATGCCAAATTCATACACTTATTTTCTGTCTAGGTTTATTATTTAACCTTAATTCAATCTTTTAAGATTTTAATAAATTGTCCAAATTTTCGGGTTGTCACATGACCGGCATAGTCAGAGTCAGAAAAACACACAAGGTCAAATGGTTGACCTTTAGTATACCATAGACCTAAGTTTGTGGTTCCTTTAAGGTATCAAAATATTCTTTTTACTGCAACAAAGTCAGATTCTTTAGGATTTGCTTGGAATCTGGCACATTTACAGACACGGAACATAATGTCAGGTCTACTAGCTGTGATGTAAAGGAGACTGCCAATCATTCCTCGATACTTCTTTGTGTTAACACTTTTTCCATTTTCATCAGCAGTTAGTTTATCAGTAGTTGACATAGGAGTATTAAGAGGTTTTACAGACTTTAAACCAAATTTCTTAATCATTTCTTTGCAATATTTGGATTGAGAGATGTGAATACCTATTTCTCCTTGCTTGATTTGTAGTCCTAGGAAGAAATTCAATTCTTCCATCATGCTCATTTCAAATTCCTTACTCATGCTTTTAGAAAACTCATTACACATATTCATGTTAGTAGATCCAAAAATGATGTCATCAACATATATTTGTAAAATAAGAATATTATCATTTTTATATTTTGTAAAAAGAGTAGTATCTACTGTGCCTCTTTTATAACCATTTTCTAATAAAAATTTACTCAGTCTTTCATACCATGCCCTGGGAGCTTGTTTTAGACCGTATAAAGCTTTGTGTAGTTTATACACATAATTAGGATGATCAAAGTCTTAGAAGCCAGGGGGTTGTTTAACATAGACTTCTTCAATAACACCACTTAGAAAAGCATATTTGACATCCATTTGAAATAATTTAAAATCTTTATGGCATGCAAAAGCTAATAACATACGTATAGACTCAATTCTAGCAACAGGATCATATGTTTCATCATAGTCAATTCCTTCAAGTTGATTATACCCTTGTGCAACTAATCGTGCCTTATTACGTATAATAGTTCCATTTTCATCTAATTTGTTACGAAACACCCATCGAGTATCAATAATGGAGGTCTCTTCGGGAGTTGGAACTAATTCCCAGACTTTGTTTCTTATGAACTGTTCAAGTTCTTCTTGCATAGCTATTATCCAGTCTTCATCAATCAAAGCACCGTTTATATTTTTAGGCTCAATTTGAGACAGAAAGGATAAATGACTGGCCATGTTTTGTGCTTGTGATCTTGTAAGAATCCCTTTATCGATATCACCAATGACATTTTCTATTGGATGATTTCTTACAGCATGTGATTCCTTGGGCAAGTCATTTAGCTGGGGATTAGGATTTTCAAGAGGATTAATATTGACAGAAGAAGAAATATCATCAATTTTTAGTTCTTCCATATTTATGAGAATATCTTCAATAACTGTATCATTTTCTGCCAGTTCTTTATATTTTGGAGGAGGTTTAGATTCATCAAAGGTTACATTCATTGACTCTTCCATGACTAGAGTTCTTTTATTAAAGGCTCTATATACTTTACTATTTAGTGAATATCCCAGGAAAATTCCTTCATCAGATTTGGGATCGAATTTCACTAAATATTGTTTAGTATTTAGAATAAAGCATTTACTCCTAAAGACACGAAAGTAGTTTATTTTTGGAGTTCTTTCATAAAAGAGTTCATAGGGAGTTTTGAGAAGAATTGGCCTTAGCAAGACACGATTCAAAATATAACAAGAAGTTGCAATTGCTTCGACCCAAAAATATTTAGGAAGACGATATTCATTAAGAATAGTATTGGCCATTTCTTGTAGAGTACGATTTTTCCTTTCAACAACACTGTTTGATTGAGGTGTGTAAGGTGCAGAAAAGTTATGACTTATACCGTGCTCATCACAGAACATTATGAAATCAGAATTATCAAATTCTCTTCTGTGATCAGACCGAATATAAACAATAGAGTTTCCCTGTTGATTTTGAATTTTCTTACATAATGCAGAAAAAGAATTTATCGCTTCATTTTTGAATTTTAAAAAATCAACCCAAGTGAATCTTGAATAATCATCGACTAGGACTAAAATATAGACAGGACCACCCATACTATGTTTAGGGATAGGTCCAACTAAGTCCATATGCAAAAGTTCAAGTGGTCGAGAGGTTGAAACTGTAAGTTTAGGTTTATGAGTTTTTCTAATTCACAGGCTTCACAAATATGGTCTTTAAGAAATTTAAGTTTAGGAAGACCACGAACATGTTCATTAGAAGATATGTTGTTAATTAATTTCATGTTAATGTGTCCTAATCTATGATGCCAAAGCCAAGGATCGTCATTAGCATATATTAAACTCACAAACTGGAACCCTTTAATGAGAAGGGTCCTTTGGGTAAGTTTTCAATTTGTATAAGGATTGGTCGTGTTTTCCTTTACAAAGTTCGGTACACGATAATAATCACTCGAAGTCACACATGTTCTATGAGTAGCAAATTTATAATATGCATGACTAACTCTTTTAAATGAAGGATTTTGATGAGAGTTTCTAGATGGTCTTTCATGATAAAGAAATTCTCCTTTGTAATAATAGGTGCAGTGTAACTTCCTTTTGGTACCCAAATTATTTTTCCTGAATAGTTTCCATTCTTGGCATTACATGAATAAATTGAATGACCATTTCTATTACAGTAAGAGCATTTATCAAAAGGAGATGCATGATCTTTTTCTTTACTGTTAACATAATAGAGTTTCTTATGTTTTATCTTACTAGATTCTCCGGTATATCCTAATCCTTCTTTATTAAAATTGCATCTTTGTTGACCTAGCATAACGTCAAGATTTTCTTTTCCTTTTGTAAACTTAATAACTGTAGAGTTTTCTAGAGTCAACATTTTATTTTGATTCATTAGAATAGATTCTTCATTTTACTTTTCTAATGAATTTTTCTTTTTACTTATTTCTTGTTTTTGCGAATCTTCTATAATTACGGTAAGAGCTGAATTTTCAGTTTTAAGATTTTTTATAGAAATAATAAGTGTAGAATTTTCCTTTTCAAGATTTTCATTTGTTTTTCTTAACTTTACTAGTTCTTCTTTTACTACAAGATTTTCTGAAGAGTTATTTTTTAATTTCTCATTTTCATATTTTAAGACTTCATTATCCATGATTAAATTAAAATTTTCTATTTCAAGATTTCTATTTGCTTCAATTAATTTTTAAATGACGCTTTTAATTTAATAAAATTTTCTTTAATAATTTCATTATCTTTATATTGAATATTATATGCTTCCTGTAAATGATGTTTCGAATTTACCTCAGATTTTGGTGATGAGTCATTGTCTGCCATTAAACATAGATTTGCTGTTTCTTCAGTTGGCTTAGTAGGTTCTTTCTCATCACTTAGATCCCAGCCTTCTTCAGCTACTAGAACTTTGTTGTTGGCTAGTTTTGGACAATCCTTCTTGAAGTGTCCTGGCTGGTTGCATTCAAAACAGTTATTTGAATTTTCATTTGAGCCAGCATTTTTGAAGTTGCTGTTGGTAGCCTTAAAATTCCCTCCTGTAACTTTTGGCTTGAAGGCTTGCTTGTTTCAGAAGTTGTTGAAGTTGTTATTTATTTTCATGAAGCCTTTGCCATATCTCTTTGCCTTGCTTTGAATTACTCTTCTGAGTTGTCTTGATAATAATGCAACTTCGTTATTATCTAGACTCAAGAGTTCTTCATTCAATTCATCATCATCGCTTTCTTGATTAACAATTAAGGCTTTGAAAGTGATTCCTTTCTTTTTGAGGTCTGTGTCTGATCCTGTTTTTTCGACTAGCATGTCGGCTTTGTGGGCACGAATATTTCCAATGAGGCTATCAAGAGGATAAGCAGTTAGATCCTGCATTTCCTTGATGGCTGTAACTTTTATTTTCCACACAGATGGAAGAGCTTTGAGAATCCTTCTGTTCTTCTCATTTGTTGTGTAAGCTTTTCCCAGTTGTTCTAGTTCATCAATGATTTTGGAAAAATGAGTTTCCATATCAATGATCTTTTCACCTTCTTCCAGCTTGAAGCTTTCATACTCTTGGATTAGAGCATCTTTTCTGGTTTTTTTGATATGATTGGTTCCTTCATAGGTTACAATCAATTTTTTCCAGATTTCTTTTGCATTCTTGCAGTTGCTAACTCTTTTGTATTCTTTTTCTATAAGAGCACTAGTTAGCACTTGTTCAGCTTTGGAGGCGATATTCGTAATCTCTTCATCCTCTGTGGTGAATTCCCCAGTGTCTTTTTCGACGAGCTTTTCATTTTCGACTTTTGTGGGAATATTTACACCTCGTTCAATTGCTAGCCAAATTTTGATTCCTTGTAACTTGGAGTAGATTTTGAACCTATTTTCCAGGTGGCAAAGTTTGTGCCATCAAATAGTGGAGGTCTGGACATTGATAGTCCTTTTTAGCAACCGGTAGCATTTGTGTAGGCCATAGATGGATCTACTATTAGATATGCATGTATTCACTTAACAAACAAGTTAAAGAGCACTGCTCTGATACCAATTGAAAGTCCAATAACAATCTAGAAGGGGGGGTTGAATATATTATTACTGTTTAAAAATTATATTTGGCCTTTTTGAATTTTAGTGAGTTAATTTTATCAAATTAATAAGCAGTTTAAAATTCAATCACATAATGCACAGATATTTATCTAGTTCACAACGTACAGCCCGGGTATATTGCTACGTCCAGTCTCAAGCTCCTCTCTAGGACTTGAGATCCTATTACTTCCTGTAATAAATACTCCTTCAATAGGCGGAGAAGCCTGTACAAAGTTTTAAAGATAAACTTACAACTATTCTCAACTAACTATCTTGGACAGCGAACTCCCAGCTCCTTCCTCAAGCTTAGTTGAATCTTCTTTTGAGCTTAGTACTATTTTATACTTTGGTCTTGAAACAACAATCTTTTCCTCACCTCACAAATAGACTAGAGACCCAACTCCCAGCAGAGCACTCTAAGACTATGGTCTTGGTCAAAGAATTCTTGTCTTTCTCATAAATATAAAATAAACTAACTCAACCCTTTTTCCTTTTACAAAACGTTTGTTTGAATATTTGCTTCTAACAATAAGCAGATAAAATTATAGAACAGATACTTCTTGTAAGACCCCAAATTTTATGAATAAGATTTAATTTTTTTATATATTATTTTGAAATAGTAAGGTGTTGATTTGATAAATGTGATAAGTTATGGGTGAAATGTGCAAAGTTTACAAAGTAAGCAAATGGTTATAAAATATTTGTGCCGGAGAATATTCGTTTGGTCGAGGAATATTCTTTTTGTCAGAGAATATTCGTACGACGGCGCAGTCATTGGTGGACCCCATAACGGAATGAATGTCGGATATAGAAAGCGACAGAAGTAACCTTTTTATAAAAATAACGGCAAAACTGTTATCGTTAGTACTGTTGAAATACCCGGTGGTTAAAATACAGTAATACGTGGTGTTGCACAGTAGCACACGGTATTGCATAGTATTTTAAATTATTGATTCTTACGTAGGAAGGCGCTTACTCAATTATTGTTATAGTAATTACTGTTTAATATTTTATATTATTGATTCAATAATTGCATAATATTTTATTGGTTCAATATTTGATACATTAATATTTTATATCAATAAGTGCTATTTTGCTATTTTATATTATTGATTCAATAATTGTCATTGCATATTATTTTAAATTATCAAATCAATAATTCATATTATTTGAATAATATTATTAGATAGCATTATTGGCAATGTCTAAGGAAGTTCTGTCTAGGAAAGGGGTTGATTAATTGCACGCCAGTAAAGAGAAATCCTTATCGGAAGGCCCCCTCTTTCCTGGAACGATCTAGTTGTCAATATTGTAGTTCTGTAATATTATTTATGAATGATTAATTTTTGATATATATGATAAGAAAATATTTATTCAATGTGGATTTAAACGGAGGAATTTTTAACATGTGACATTTGTTGAAAGTTGGTATTTTATCTTGTCCGATAAAATAATTCATTCAAATATATTATGATAATATTATATTATAGTAGTATGATGTGATTATAGAATAATATGATTTTTATAATTTGAATGGTAACATTATTATAGTAAATTCATGGTATAAAAGTTAAATGAGGTGGTAGAGTGCAAATTGAATTTGAACTCTTATGATGCAAACAATGATGTCATCAGAGCGATGAGGTAAGCAAGGATGTCATCGGAGCGATGAGGTAAGCAATGATGTCATAGGATTGATGATGTAAGCGATGATGTCATAAATTATGGCGAAAAGATTATTTTATCCTTACTCTGCCGAGCCTATAAATAGAAGCTCATTTCTTCATTATTTCTCACCAATTCACTAAAGCTATAGAGAGAGAAAGTATAGAGAGAATAAGAGAGAAAGAAGAAGAGTATTCTGCTATTACACTAGTGCAGTCTCCAAATTTTTAAGGTAAGGGGTATTATTTCTTTCGTATTCATGAAAAGAGTTATTTTCTTTCAATACTCGTAAGGGTTGTTATTTCATTCTTTATTATTCTGTTGGAATAACTTGTCTACGCGGACTACCGCATGCATGGTGAAATCCTGTTGTTATTCCATTCTTTATTATTATGTGGGAATAACCTGTCTATGCGGACTACCGCATGCCTGGTGAATAACCCTTCGTATTAAGTTGTTATTAAATTGTGAAAATAATCTATTTGAGCGGACTACCGCCTGACGGGTGAAAATCCAATTGCAGTTTCGTATATTGTTTCATTTCGGATTCCTAACTCTAAACTTACTACGGTAAGTATTGTTTCTATAATTCTTGAAATGATCAGAAATTTCTTGAGTTTTACGCTTCATCTAGTATCATTTCACCGGAATAATTTTCTAAACTTTCTTGGGAAATTTTTATCTTTCCATGTCGAGTTACTATTCACGAGTTACTATTTATGGTAAAAAAATATTTGTTTTATTGTATCCAAGTTTTGAACTTCATTCTTGAATTTTGCTCCACAATTGATTATTACGGAGTATTATTGAACTTGGATAAAGTAAATTACGAATCCCTAATCCTTGTCTTACTGGATTCATTTCTTATATTGTATTTCATCATCCTCAATCCTAAATGGTGATATAACTGAATATCTTTGGCCTGTAGTGCAAAAATGAAAGATTACTTGATGAATATCTTTGGCCTGTAGTGCAAAGATGAACAGGTGTTGAGATGAACATGACGAACTGGTGATACAAATGAATATCTTTGGCCGTAGTGCAAAGATGAATATTGATTTGAGATATATATTGATTGATGTTACATGGATAAAATATTGATGATGGACTTTTAAATCATAGAAGATAGTAGACTTCATTCTCTACTTAACTCTTCTAATGAATTGTTATTTCCGCTGCGAATATTGATCTAAAACTTGTTGTCCATTATATTTTATCTGATTTACTGAAGACTAACGATAATTTATTATTCATTATCTTAGTCATAATATTCTTTACTGGACTAGTTGAGCTCACCCTTTTCTTCCATTGTTCACTTCAGAAAATGGGAATATCGCGGGGACTAGTCGGGGATCAGAGTGATGGTCAGAGTTAGATCAGTAGAAGTCCTCACTATTCTATAAAATAGTGGGATAATGATTGTAATTAATAAGGAGTGAATTTGAATGTTTATATTTCGTATTATATACGATTTGTATTGAAATTCACAATTTGTGTGGTCGTAGTTTGCACGACCGTATGTTATAAAAGATTGTATTTGAATTATGTACCATATATTTGGCGACTCAGAATGGGTTGATATTGAACCTATTTTGGGGGCGTCAAAGTTGGTATCAGAGCTTAGGGATATGATCTCTGGCGGAGATCTGGGAATAGAACTAGGAGGGGAGAGACGAGTAAAACCTTCGCTAGTGTGTCCTACCTAAGCTTAATTATTATTTAATTGGTCGGTTGGAACATAGGGTTAATATATGATATGTTAATTGTTTTGATTAACCCTTGTTTTGTGGCAGTATTTGAGAATGGCAGCTGAAAATCTAAACAATGGAGTGAATGAGACCGTTGAGACACCTTTAATCACCAACCAAGAGAACGTGCAACAGGAAGGCAACAATTCTCCTGTAAACAACCCTACCGAAGAAATGATAAATGACGGGATGTTTAGAAGCTTTTTGCAGTTCATGCAAAACCAGACGAGGGAGACTCGTGTTCATAATACAGGTGGAAATAACAACTCACGGCTTGTCACTGCCAAGCATTTTAAAGATTTGGGACCACCAGAGTTTCAGGGAAAACCAGATCCAATCAAGGCAAAAAATTAGATTAAGCAAATTACCAAGATATTTGATGTCTTGGGATGCACGGAGGAACAGAAGGTTCCATTTGCCACCTTTATATTCGGTGGAGAGGCAGATTACTGGTGGGAATCTGTGAAGCGTACCCAGCCTGCAGCACTCAAGATGTCTTGGGGGGCGTTCCAGAAACTGTTCAATGACAAGGACTTTTCAGAAAGTATTTGTCACATGAAAGAGGTAGAGTTTATCAGACTGGAATAGAACAACATGACTGTGTCCCAGTACGAGGCTAAGTTCGTAAAGTTATCCCGGTTTGCACCTCATTTGGTGGAGAATGAGGAATGTATGACGCGGATGTTTCTGAGAGGTTTGAAACCCGAGATTCGTCAATACCTCATTTCTCACAAATTTTCTCTATATTCAGATGTAGTGAACAGGGCCCAGTTATTAGAACGAGATAATGATTATGTTCAACCAAGGGACAACAACCAAGGTCATACTGGTGGCAGCAGTCATCGGAACAATGACAACCAGCAGAGAGGAAAGTATCATGCCAGAAGCGGTAACCACTCCGGTGGTAATCGTGGCCATGATAATAGAAGAAGTGAGTCGAGGGGAGATTTTAAGAAGAGAAGGTACAACAATGAGAACGTGAAAGCATCGACAGCAGCACCAACATCAACTGTTTCTAGGGGAGGAGAACGACCGCCGGTCATATGCTATAAATGCTGGCAAGAGGGACACATCAGCCCCAATTGCACATAACAATCCAAGGTGTGTTATAACTGTGGTAAGGAAGGGCACATAGCTCGAGTGTGTCCTGTAGCGAAACCAAGTCCAGCAGGGATGGTGACTCCAAAGGCTATCCCTTACAAGTCAAAGTCAGTGGTTCCTGGAAGAGCTTTTATCGTGACTGCCCAACAAGCAAGGAACCCGAACGAGGTTATTACGGGTAAGCTGATAATAAACTTTTGCGAAGTTTACACTTTATTAGGTACTGGTGCTACCCATTCTTTTATTTCACCTGCTTGTGCTCAATGTTTGAACTTGACACCTGAGAAATTAGACTTTGACTTATCTGTTGAAACTCCGTTGGGAGAAACCTTCGTTACATCTACAGTTTACAAATCCTGCTCGATTCAAATTGGCACCCTCACCCTACCTGCTAATCTTATATCGTTGAAAATACTTGCATTTGATGTGATTTTAGGAATTGACTGGTTGACCACTTATCATGCCAAAATTGATTATTTTCGTAAGGTTGTTAGTTTCATATTCCTAACCAACCTATTGTGCGAATTCAAACAACCAAACCACTAAAACCAATCAATGTTATTTCAAGTTATAAAGCTATTCATTTATTGAAAAACAGATGTCAAGCTTTCTTAGCCCATATCACTGATCTAAACAAGAATACGTCAGGTTTGAATGATATTTCTGTTGTTAATGAGTTTCCTAATGTATTTCCCGAAGAACTTTCCGGTCTACCCCCGGAACATGAAGTTGAATTCTTTATTAACCTTAAACCCGGTACAAAACCTATTTCTAAAACCCCATATCGAATGGCTCCTATAGAACTTCAGGAGTTAAAGGTCCAACTACAAGAGTTGTTAGACATCGGTTTTATACGTCCTAGTACATCTCCTTGGGGTGCTCCTATTTTATTCGTAAAGAAAAAAGACGGGAGTATGCGACTTTGTATTGACTATCGGGAGTTGAACCATGTCACCATCAAGAATAAGTATCCGTTACCTCGTATTGATGACCTGTTCGACCAGTTGCAAGGTGCACAATTCTTTTCAAAAATCGATCTTCGTTCTGGATATCATCAGCTGAAGATTAAAACTGAGGATATTCCAAAGACTGCTTTCAGAACTCGATACGGGCATTATAAATTCTTAGTCATGTCTTTTGGATTGACTAATGCTCCTACTGCTTTTATGGATATGATGAACCGTGTATTCAAGGAATATTTGTATCATTTCGTGGTTGTCTTTATTGATGACATTCTCATCTATTTCAAAAGCCGTGAAGATCATGAGCACCACTTGAAGTTGGTACTTCAAAGGCTTCGTGAAAACAAGCTATATGCCAAGCTGAAGAAATGTGAGTTCTGGCTTGAGGAGGTAGCATTCCTTGGGCACGTAGTATCAAAACGTGGAGTATCTGTGGACCCGGCGAAAATTGAAGCAATATAAAGTTGGGAGCAACCTAAGACGGTGACCGAAGTACGTAGCTTTCTGGGCTTAGCTAGTTATTATTGGAGATTCGTGGAAGGATTTTCTCTAATCATTACCCCATTAACTCAGCTGACTCGAAAAGATACAAAATTTGTATAGAACGAGGAATGCGAAAAGAGCTTTCAAAAGCTTAAGAGGAGACTCATTTTGACGCATGTTCTGACGATACCATCTGGTTCTGATGGATTTGTCATTTATGGCGATGTTTCGGGCAAAGGGTTAGGATGTGTTCTCATGCAACATGGGAAAGTCATAGCCTATGCCTCGCGACAACTCAAGGAATATGAGAGGAATTATCCTACTCATGATCTAGAGTTGGCAGCAGTCGTTTTCGCGTTGAAGATCTGGAGACACTACCTGTATGGGGAGAAAGTGGAGATCTATATAGATCATAAGAGCCTCAAGTATTTCTTCACCCAGAAAGAACTTAACATGCGACAACGACGTTGGCTTGAGATGTTGAAAGATTACGACCATACCATCCAATACCATCCTGGTAAAGCGAATGTGGTAGCTGACGCGTTGAGTAGAAGATCATATGCAGGAACGAATGTGATACTTTCAAGGCCTATTTTGTGTGATTTACAAAAGATGGAGATAGAGTTCAAGACTCTGGGGACCCATGCGATGATGTCAAGTATACGCATAGAACCAGCTTTGATTGATAAAGTTATAGCAGCTCAAGCTATAGACCCAGAGCTGATGAATATGAGGAAGAAGGTACAAGAAGGTGCTATTCCAGAAGCAAGGATTGATAAAGAAGGAATACTTCTAGTCAACTCCAGACTTTGTGTTCCTGACGATTCTGATTTGAAGTATAGAATCATGATGGAGGCACACAACACACAGTTTGCAATCCATCGTGGGAGTACCAAAATATATCGTGATCTTTGTCATACATTTTGGTGGAGCAATATGAAGAGAGAGATTTCGGAGTTGATCTCGAGGTGTTTAACGTGTCAACGTTTCAAGGCGGAGAATCAAGTGCCAAAGGGTCCATTGCAACCACTTGAGATTCCAAAGTGGAAGTGGGAACACATTACCATGGATTTCGTTACGGGTCTTCACAAGGTTTCTCAAGGCATAGATGCGATTTGGGTTATTGTTGATAGATTAACCAAGTCTGCTCATTTCTTGCCGATACGAGAGACTTATTCCCTTGAACGTCTTGCTCGTATGTACGTGAATGAGATTGTGAGATTGCATGGCATGCCAGTATCCATAGTTTCGAATCGTGACCCAAGATTCACGTCATGATTTTAGGTTAGCTTGCAGAAAGCTATGGGCACGGATTTACGATTCAGTTCGACATATGACAAACGGACGGGCAATCAAAAAGGACTATCCAAACTCTTGAAGATCTATTGAGACTCTGTGTTCTAGACTTCAAAGGGAGTTGGGATAAGTACCTACCATTGGTGGAATTCTCCTACAACAACAGTTATCAGGCAAGTATAGGCATGGCTCCATTCGAGGCATTGTATGGACGAAAATGTCGTTCTCCAGTATGCTGGGACGAGGTGGGTGAAGCAACATTGTTGGGACCAGAGTTAGTACGTATGACTACGAAAAAGATTCAAATGATCCGACAAAGTATACAAACTGCACAAGATCGACAAAAGAGTTATGCTGATCTTCATCGAAGGGACGTCGAGTTTAATGTCGGAGATCATGTATTATTATGTGTTGCTCCATGGAAAGGAGTTACGAGATTCGAAAAGAGAGGAAAGCTCAACCCACGATTCATTGGTCCATTTGAAATTCTTGACCGAGTAAGAAATGTGGCCTTTAGACTCGCTTTACCTCCAAGCATGTCTTATGTTCATAACGTTTTTCACATATCTATGCTTCGTAAATATGTGAAAGATCCAAACCACATTATCGAGTTAGAACCAGACGAGATAGCCGAAGATTTAACGTACGAGGAGGTACCTGTTAAGATCTTGGATAGGAAGAAACATGTTATACGCTTAAAGGTTATACCTCAAGTTAAAGTTTTGTGGAGGAACCATGATATCGAGGAAATGACCTGGGATTTAGAATCAGAAATAAAAATGAGGTATCCTCACCTTTTCGACATACCAGGAACGTACGTCAATTTCGAGGACGAAATTTCATAAGGAGGGGAGGTTGTAAGACCTCAAATTTTATGAATAAGATTTAATTTTCTTTATATATTATATTGAAATGGTAAGGTGTTGATTTGATAAATATGATAAGTTATGGGTGAAATGTGCAAAGTTTACAAAGTAAGCAAGTGGTTATAAAATATTCATTGTGTCGGGGAATATTCGTTTGGTCGAGGAATATTCTTTTTGTCGGAGAATATTCGTACAACGGCGCAGTCATTGGTGGACCCCACAACGGAATGAATGTCGGATATAGAAAGCGACAGAAGTAACCTTTTTATAAAAATAACGGCAAAACTGTTACCGTTAGTACTGTTGAAATATCCGGTGGTTAAAATACAGTAATACGTGGTGTTGCACAGTAGCACACGGTATTGCACAGTAGCACACGGTATTGCACAGTATTTTGAATTATTGATTCTTACATAGGTAGGCACATACTCAATTATTGTTACAGTAATTACTGTTTAATATTTTATATTATTGATTCAATAATTGCATAATATTTTATTGGTTCAATATTTGCTACGTTGATATTTTATATCAATAAGTGCTACTTTGCTGTTTTATATTATTGATTCAATAATTGTCATTGCACATTATTTCAAATTATCAAATCAATAATTCATATTATTTGAATAATATTATTAGATAGCATTATTGGCAATGTCTAAGAAGTTCTGTCTAGGAAAGGGGTTGATTAATTGTGCGCCAGTAAGGAGAAATCCTTATCGCAATGCCCCCTCTTTCCTAGGAACGACCTGGTTGTCAATATTGTAGTTCTGTAATATTATTTGTGAATAATTAATTTTTGATATATATAATAAGGAAATATTTATTCAATGTGGATTTAAACGGAGGAATTTTTAACATGTGACATTTGTTGAAAGTTGGTATTTTATCTTGTCCGATAAAATAATTCATTCAAATATATTATTATAATATTACATTATAGTAGTATGATGTGATTATATAATAGTATGATTTTTATAATTTGAATGGTAACATTATTATAGTAAATTCATAGTATAAAAGTTAAACGAGGTGGAAGAGTGCAAATTGAATTTGAACTCTTATGATGCAAACAATGATGTCATCTGAGCGATGAGGTAAACAAGGTTGTCATCGGAGCGATGAGATAAGCAATGATGTCATAGGATCGATGATGTAAGCGATGATGTCATAAATTATGGCAAAAAGACTATTTTACCCTTACTCTACCTAGCCTATAAATAGAAGCTCATTTCTTTATTATTTCTCGTCAATTCACTAAATTTATAGAGAGAGAAAGTATAGAGAGAATAAAAGAGAAAGAAGAAGAGTATTCTGCTATTACACTAGTGCAGTCTCCAAATTTTTAAGGTAAGGGGTATTATTTCTTTCGTATTCATGAAGAGAGTTATTTTCTTTCAATACTCGTAAGGGTTGTTATTCCATTTTTTATTATTCTGTTAGAATAACCTGTCTACGCGGACTACCGCATGCATGGTGAAATTCTGTTGTTATTCCATTCTTTATTATTCTGTGGGAATAACCTGTCTACGCAGACTACCGCATGCCTGGTGAATAACCCTTCGTATTAAGTTGTTATTAAATTGTGAAAATAATCTGTTTGAGCGGACTACCGTCTGACGGGTGAAAATCCAATTGTAGTTTCGTATATTGTTTCATTTCGGATTCCTAACTCTAAACTTACTACGGTAAGTATTGCTTCTATAATTCCTGAAATGATTAGAAATTTCTTGAGTTTTGCGCTTCATCTAGTATCTTTTCACCGGAATAATTTTTTGAACTTTCTCGTGAAATTCTTATCTTTTCATGTCGAGTTACTATTCATGAGTTACTATTCACGAGTTACTATTCAAGATAAAAAAAATATTTTTATTGTATCCAAGTTTTGAATCTTCATTCTTGAATTTTGCTCCACAATTGATTATTACGGAAGTATTATTGAACTTGGATAAACTAAATTACGAATCCCTAATCCTTGTCTCACTGGATTTGTTCCTTATATTGTATTTCATCATCCTCAGTCCTAAATGGTGAAATAACTGAATATCTTTGGCCTGTAGTGCAAAGAAGAAAGATTACTTGATGAATATCTTTGGCTTGTAGTGCAAAGATGAATGATTACTTGATGAATATCTTTGGCCTGTAGTGTAAAGATGAACAGGTGTTGAGATGAACATGACCAACTGATGATACAAATGAATATCTTTGGCCGTAGTGCAAAGATGAATATTGATTTGAGATATATATTGATTGATGTTACAAGGATAAAATATTGATGATGGACTTTTAAATCATAGAAGATAGTAGACTTCATTCTCTACTTAACTCTTCTAATGAATTGTTATTTCCGCTGCGAATATTGATCTAAAACTTGTTGTCCATTATATTTTATCTGATTTATTAAAGACTAACGATAATTTATTATTCATTATCTTAGTCATAATATTCTTTACTGGGCTAGTTGAGCTCACCCTTTTCTTCCATTGTTCTCTTCAAGAAATGGGAATATCGCGGGGACTAGTCGGGGATTAGAGTGATGGTCAGAGTTAGATCAGTAGAAGTCCTCACTATTTTATAAAATAGTGGGATAATGATTGTAATTAATAAGGAGTGAATTTGAATGTTTATATTTCGTATTATATACGATTTGTATTGAAATTCACAGTTTATGTGGTCGTAGTTTGCACGACCGTATGTTATAAAAGATTGTATTTGAATTCTGTACCATATATTTGGTAACTCAGAATGGGTTGGTATTGAACCTATTTTGGGGGCGTCACACTTCTCAAATAAGCAGATATAGAATTCAGGTATATGATAAAAGTTCAAAAACTTTTATGTGATGTGCTTCTGTGAAAGCAGATAAAATATTTAAGCACTTGTAATAAAGATTTTCTTTTTCTTTAAAGAATATTTTTCTATGAATTTAAGAAAAAGATTTTTCTTTATAAAGAGTGTATTTCTTTGGTGTTAAATAAATATAACTTTGATTTAAACAAACCACGCACACTTATATAATGCAACAGTAATTTACGAACAATTATATGAGCAGTATATTTAATGACAGTTTATCAAGTATGATAATATGATTCACTTTAGATAATACTTGAACAAACTTGTTTAACCCACTTATATATATATTATATTATACTTGATCTACGTTACGAATAATTTGGCCACTTGGGATTTTAAAGACCGTTCAAAGTATTTCAAGGAAATATCATCCGAATTGCATATCGGTATCTAAGTACTGACTAAATTTTTCGATTCACAACTTGATAATCGTATATAGAATATTAAAGAATATTTATATAGATTATTTATATCAATAAAGGGCCACTTGGGATTTTAAAGGCCATTTGGAGAATTTCAAAGAAATAACATCCAAATTGTATATCGGTGTCCAAGTACTGACTCTTTACTAGATATGATAGATCATATATAGGATATATATAAATGTGTATCGCAGGTTATATCTGATTATCTAAATCTATATATTGATTATACCAGTAAAGGGCCACTTGGGATTTTAAAGACCGTCTGGAGAATTTCAAAGAAATAACATCCAAATTGTATATCGGTGTCCAAGTACTGACTCTTTACTAATATGGATATATAGATATATGAATATGTATAGCAATTTATCACAGATATATATATATATGAGTGAGCAAGTATGAGATGATATGAACAATTATAATTTAACAACTTATCTCAAATACTTGGACCAATTTTTCTCTTCCAATAGAATTATAACTTTGATTGAGAGAAGAGAGTAAAAGCTTGTTTAAATAATCTGTAGGCAAGGAGAGTAAGCTTTTCGGTTTTTAGAATTGGTAAGTTGAAATGAATAGAAAAGCTTCCTATTTGTAGAATTTTTGAGGTTAGGGCATAACCGTAATTTTTGAAAATCATTTTTGAAATTGAAGGTCCGGATTGTGTGTTTCTAAAATGAGAGGCTCAGATTACTTCTCAAATAGCCGGATATATAAGTTTGAAATGGCCTATGATGATTACTTTTTGTGCCCAACAATTGGAACAAAGGCATAAGCCTTTTAGAAGTTTGTCATGCCAGCAAACAAATATTTCGGCACATACACCAATGCAAGTATTGCATTTTCAAATTACAATCCCATGCATACACTAAGTTCGGCACATACCTTCACGCACCTACCATCACATGCACACACACCTCCATATGCACACACATTCGGCACACACACTTCCAAGCACACACATGCACGGTTATATATATATATATTTATATATATATATATATATATATTTATATATTCTATATATTATCACATATATAATATATTTTAGTATATAAATATATATTTGAAAATAGTTTTTTCCCTTAAAAGAATTTGAAAATTTATTTTTCAAAATAAAATAGGAATCTCCTTGCCTTAGAAAATGTTACTATATGAACTCATTTTATTAACGCTTGATATTAAATTATCAAGGTCATAAAATAAATTCAAAAGAAGTTATTAGAAAATAAATATTTTTGGTCAAAATATTCAAGGTAATTAATAAATCATTTTTAACACTTAATCCTATGGAGAGTATTCTACCCTTTTGACCTTTAATCCTTATTTGTTATCATCAAAATTACATACTCAGATTTGGAGACCTATCACTGTACCTCCCGGGTTGAGACCGGGGCTGTCCTGTACCTCCCGGGTTGAGATGAGGTTGATTTGATGGCCCGGTATTGAGACCGGGATTGATTTAACGGCCGGTATTGAGATCGGGGTTAATTTGATTACCCGATTTTTAGATCGGGGTTGATTTGACTGCCTGATATTGAGATCGGGATTGATTTGATGGCCCGATATTGAGATTGGGTTTGATTTGACGGCCCGGTATTGAGATCAGGATTGAGTTGATGGCCCGGTATTGAGATCGGGGTTGAGTTGACAGCCCAGTATTGAGACCGGGGTTGATTTGATGGCCTGGTATTGATACAGGGGTTGATTTGATTGCCCGGTATTGATACCGGAGTTGATTTAATTGTCCGGTATTGAGATCGGGGTTGAGTTAATGGCCCGATATTTAGACTGAGGTTGATTTGATGGCCCGGTATTAAGATCGGGGTTGATTTGAAAAGACAGTTTTACCCTCCTACAGTGTTAGTAACAGGGAAACGAAATTTTGAGTGTCTACAGATGCCCCTCTTTATCATGTTCATGCAATGTAGTGGAATGAACATAATAAAGATTGCTAGACACTAGAAATGTAAATATAACGGCAAAGCAATGCATGGCAGGATACACAATGAATGTTAGATACCTACGAGGGGGTAGGGTTATCACTAATTGATTATGTTAGTTTCTGCTGGGGATAACGTTACCCGTGATAACCCTTGTTGCAATATTATCATGCAGTCGCTGATAGGACATCAGAGTTAAGCTATCCCAGACTATTTTCATCACTTTTTGCTTGGGATAACGTCCTCCGTGATAGCTTTGTTGACTCTGACGGGGATGACATTTTTGATGCTACCTTGGTTTGAGACCAACGGTTTCCCATGCCTATCGATACTCTTCTTGGGGCATATTTTCCTTCTGGTTGATTCCGTCGTACCTTTCTACCAGTTTCTCCGCTGGGGATACATCTCGGTTACCGAGTTACCTCTGTGTGTGCTCCCGATGCCTATCTTGATGATAATTTACACCGGTAGTTGGCAATAGGGGCTTGAATAACCAATCCTTCTTGGTTCTCCCTTTGAGGATGTGTATAACAGATTCCATCATTTGTCTTCTGTGGGGATGGATTATTATATTATTTCTATCACCGGATCATCTCTGATACTTCGCGAGGGTTGCGCCAACGGCTGCAGCGTCGCTGGTGTTGAGTTAACGGCTGATACTTCGTTAAGGTTAGGCCAACGACTGAACTATCATCGGTCTGTACTCGACTCTTCGCCGGTGTTGTACCAACGACTGAACTGTCATCGGTCAGTAACCAACGCTTCGCTGGGGCTGTGCTAACGGCTGAACTATCATCAGTCTGTACCCGACACTTCGCTGGGGTTGTGCCAACGGCTGAACTGTCACCGGTCTGTACCTGATGCTTCTCTGGGGTTGAGCCAATGGTTGAACTGTCACCGGTCTGTACCTGATGCTTCTCTGGGGTTGAGCCAACGGTTGAACTGTCTTCGGTCTGTACCCGACGCTTCACTGGGGTTAAGCCAACGGCTGAACTATCACTGGTCTGTACCCAACGCTTCACTGGGGCAGTTGAATTGTCTTAGGTCTGTACCCAATGCTTCGCTAGGATTGAGCCAACGGTTGAACTGTCTTTGATCTGTACCCGACACTTTGCTGGGGTTGAGCCAACGGCTGAACTGTCACCGGTCTGTACCCGATGCTTCGATGGGGTTGAGCCAACTGCTTAGACGTCGCTGGTGTTGAGCCAACGGTTGATACTTCTTTGGGGTTGAGCCAACGACTGAACTGTCATCGGTCTGTACCCGACGCTTCGCTGGGGTTATGCCAACGGTTGAACTGTCATCGGTCAGTACCCAACGCTTCGCTGGGGTTGTGCCAATGGCTGAACTGTCATTAGTCTGTACCCGATGCTTCGCTGGGGTTGTGCCAATGGCTGAACTGTCACCGGTCTGTACCCGATTCTTTGCTGGGGTTGAGGCAACGGTTGAACTGTCTTTGGTCTGTACCTGACGCTTCGCTGGGGTTGAGCCAACAGTTGAGCTATCTTCGATCTGTACCCGATGCTTCGCTGGGGTTGAGCCAATGGTTGAACTGTCTTCGGTCTGTACCCGACGCTTCGCTAGGGTTAAGCCAATAATTGAACTGTCTTCGGTCTGTACTCGACGCTTCGTTGGGGTTGAGTTAACGGTTGAACTGTCATCGATCAGTACCCGATGCTTCGCTGGAGTTGTGCCAACGGTTGAACTGTCATCGGTCAGTACCCGACGCGTCGCTGGGGTTATGCAAACGGCTGAACTGTCATTGGTCAGTACCCGACGCTTCAAAAGTGGCAGTTTTACGCAGTTTTTCGACAGGTTTGTGCAGTTTTTCGACAATTTTTCAGCATTCTCCATCATTGGTCCCCGGACATTGCTTTGGGATGAATACCAATGGCTTTCAGGAAGTTCCCCTTTCTATCAAGATTCCGCTGCTTAAACGCAGGATTTCAGGACAAATAGCTCAATCGCGTAGCGATTTTTTCTCAGATTTGACTTTTCAGCTCATATAAACTCTGTTTTAACTCAAACTGAACCAAGCCGGAGGGAGCGGAGCCCACCTTGGGGAGCCGCAGGTAGAAGTGCGGCAGCTGTAGGTGGGCTCGCTTCTACCTGTGGCTTTATATTGGGCAGCGGGAGTCATTTGAAATCAGTTTCATTTCGAGTTTCAAATGGAATTCGATTTTCTTTTTCAGATCTACGGAGTTCGGGTAGCATTTTTCAGATTTCATCAGCTCCCACGCATTCTGCACACTCCAGGCAACGTTTTACATTCTTTTTTCGCAAGTTTTGACTGTTAAAAGCATGTAAATCACGTAGGGTGCTTTTAGACGCAATGTATGAAAAATGTATGCTTATATGACTTGCTAAAAATTTTCTAACTTCATAAGTATGCATATTTTACTGTAATGCACGTTTTGACGTAAGAAAATTCAGATTCTAAGACAGTCATATTTTGCTCTTTTTGATCAGTTTACTCATCCTTTTTGAGGCCTAGTGAGCCTGGATTTTCAACTAAAAATGTCCATGGTAATTTGGCTACCATATAAAGTTTACTTTTGATTTTATTTCATAAATATGAACTGTTCCTGTTTTTAGGAAGGTGTGCTACTGAATGGCCAGCTAGACATGTCTGTGTGCATGCAGACAGTCCATTTTACAAAGGAGACTATGGCGAAATTTTTTTAAAAGCCCGAGCATTTAATAAACATGCAATTTTGACTCTACTGGGGATTTTTGACTGACCCATGAACATTTTTAGGACTTAGCTTTTTGAAAAACATGCAGTTTTGACTCTTGGGGATTTTTGACAGACCCATGCATGTTTTAGGATTTAAAAATGCATAAAATACTAATTTAAATTAGTAAGCCACATGTTTTAGGCTTATCACACCCTTTCTAAGGTGATTTGGAGACTTTGTCCATGTGATGGACCGAGACAGACCCGACAATGCTAGCAGGGTAGTTTCTGGAGTTAAACAGAGGTGAGCTTCTAATGTTCCTCAGCCACGTCCAGCTCGACCACCTCGCAGATTAGCAGAGTCGGTGATTTGTCCAGCCCAAGACGAGCCGCCAATTGATATAGATGATGAGGAGGCTTCTTTTGCTGCTCCCGTCCCAGGTCAGGACCCATGTGTGGAGCTTTCGGGCATTGTTGTGCCCACCCAGGAGTTGCTGGGAGACTTGAGTCGTCATCCATTGCGATTTTTTCATGCCAATGAGGTGACTTGAAGTTTTCTTCTCTTTGGTTTCTCTTTCTTTCTTTTTCCATTCTCGGGGCACAGGTTTTTGACATAGGTTGACTTTTGATGTAGATTCCCTGCTTTACGCAGCCTAGAGGGAACTAGTTCAACGTGCACTCCCTTTACCATAATTTGCACCAGGAGTACAGGGATATTGTTGACGGCTGGGGGTTTCAGGCCTTCTTCTCTATTCTTCCCCGCCGTTGCCCCTGGGGTTATATGAGGGCTTTGTCTGAGCTCTGGTTCCACCAGACTCAGTCTCTTCATTTATTGAACTGTGAGGTGATGATGACCCCTATGGACTGAAGGCTCATCACTGGCATAGAGTTTGAGAGTGAGCCCGTGCCTGTCATAGCTGACATTACGCCCACTGCCGTTAGATCCCTGCTGGGAGTTCCTTTTTTTGCGCTCAAAGGTCGAACGGTCCAATCTGGTCCTTTGAGCATAGATGCCCAGAGTGGGGCTTTACTTGAGCCTCTGCCTGATGATCATAGGGTTAGGGATCGCATCCTGAGGCGATTGTTTCTGGTGATCATCAGGGGTTATTTTTTGGTGGACAACTCATCGACTGTGTCCTTCGCCCTGGTCAGAGCTACCAGACATATAGAGCGCCTTAGTGAATTTGATAGGGGTTCCTACACCTTTGCCTATTTTCTTCGGGGCATGCGCATGCTTTTAGAGGGTTTGACGGAGGCTTGGTTAGGGTTTTTCCCATTTCTGCTGGTAAGTACTTCTTTCTTGTACCTTTTTGATTTCTGCATTTACATGTGTCAGTCTTGGTCACTGAGGAATTTTAATATTTACATGGCCAGTTCTGGGCGTATGAGAGGCTTCTTTGCCTACGGCCCGCCACTACTTTAGGACTGGAGACCTATCCTCGGGGACGGCATTGACATCACTCCACTCTGACGGAGGTCCTTGTTGCTGAGGGTTTTACTCATTCCCTCCTACAGTTGAAGCTTTTGACAGCCGAAGTGATCTTGTGGATCCCATATACCTCTGAATTTTTAACTGTTGGATTTGAGGGAGGCTTCCCAACTAGTCGGGAGTTTGCATTGTCGACCCGCAGAGTTCCATTTTTGACAGAAGGAGGTTGGGAGCTCTATCTAGGAGAACGTGCTATCTGGAGTATTATGGGTCAGATCCGTATTCCCTTTGTTCCTCCGGCTTGGCATCATTGGCCATTGGTCCAGCCACTGACAGATATCCCTATGGAGGGCATAGACGGCTTTTCCATGAGGCATTCAGCAGCAGGTGGAGTCCTCGCACGATCGGATCTCAGACTCGGGCTACCCAATTTATGGCAGACATGGTGCCTGGGCTTGTGATGATGATAGACTGGATAGCTTGCCTCAGGGAGCCTACTCACTTGGACCAGATCACAGGACTGACCCAGGAGTTGGACAGAACTCATTTGTTTATCAGGCATCTTGGCCGAGATCCGTCAGAGGCATCTTCTTTTGACCCTTCTAGCTCAGGAGTGGGCCCCTCATCAGGTCCATTTTCCAGCGGTTTTATAGGGGTTGATCCTCCCTTGTACCGGCCAGATATGCCTGATGATCGCGACTTTGTGTCCACGAAGGAGATGGAGCAGGTTAACCACCTGAGCGTAGATGTTTTGGATCTTTTTGGATAGCGATTGTAGCTATATCTTTTGGTTGGCCATTGTTTTGGCTATTGTGAGGCTGTGCCCCATTTTGATAGACCACTGTTAGTAGTTGGGTGATGGTGCCCCATATTCCTGTACTTTTTATTTTGTTTTGTATTTATCAGACAGGGATGATGTTTGTATTAGATAGTTTATTATAGATATTCATGATATTTTATATCTATTGCATCATATTTATTATTGTCATTATGCATGTATTATGTCATGTGTATGCATTTAGATAGATGAGTTCAGATTTGACCTCTGGATGGTCTTGTGATACGGTGATATAGATGGCGTCGTCCACCGTCAATCGTATTGAGCACTTACCACCATCTGTGGTGGCATCATCCTTGAGATCGTGGTATGAGAGCCTGCCCTTCCCAGCCAGAGGGACAGTGGATCAGATGTTAGGGAATTTATTGGCCCTCGTAGACTTTCAGATTTCGTAAGGGTTCGTAAATAGTCTTTTAACCTTTTGGATACCCGAGAGAAAGGTTTTCCGCTTTAGGCGGCACGAGCTGACTCCGACTTTAGAAGAGTATGAGCGATTCACTGGTTTGGCTTTAGACTTGCCCTGTGCTCGTACTGCGATTAGCGATATGAGGAGACCGTTTCTTTCTATGTCTGGTCTACGCCAGAGTGTAGTTTTAGATGAGATCTTTTATGGACATGTGATCTCTATATACTTCTTGCTCGATCGTTTCGGCTGGCTGGACAGCTACGATCGTCATGCTAGAGATTTTATTGTCTCTGCAGAGGCATGGCATTTGGCCAGGATAGATGTTTTGTTGATGTGCATAGTAGCCTACATCTATATGCCACTTCACTTGGACCACCTGGATGTCGAATTGATAGTCGTGGTTCGGGCCCTTAGACAGGGTAGCACCATTCTTCCGATGATATTGGCCGAGACGCTGAAAGCAGCCACCCACTGCAGTACCCACCCGGAGGGGTTTTTTAGAGGCAGTTCGGTCTTGCTGTACGTGTGGCTCATGTCCCATTTACGATCGATTGGATTTTTCAGATACCAGGGGTATTGTTTCACCCATGAGATAGCCATGTCACACTCCTTCCAGCACGCGGAGTGTACCGACGCAGAGACATGGTCAGCATTTTTGTCTGATATTACAGCATCCATTCTCAATTCTGACATGCTTAGGGCTAGTCTCTCCTTATAACTTCATCATCCACGCATTTGGCATGGACTATTTGCCCCTAGCGGGATTGAGGGGAGTGACTACTTACCATCCTCTGGCTATTATGGGCCAGTTTGATCAGTTTCAGAGCCTGCATCAGTTTAAGGAGGCTATTGATCAGAGGATGTCAGCTTCATCTATGTCATCTACCGATTTGATTAGAGTGTACGAGTGTTGGTCTCATAGGGAGAGGGATGATTTCTCCAGTAGCCATCCAGATCGTTCTCCAGAGTACTCAGCGTGGTTGGAGGCAGATATAGCATCAGTGATAGTTATCCATTCAGCTCCGATTGTGGACTCAGATGAGGAGGAACCTATGGAGGATCCTTATTCTCCCACTAAGGATGAGTTGTTCATGGATCTGACAGCAACACTGGTTAGTGATCCGTCGATCATTCCTGCCGGGACAGATTTAACTTTGGCAGACTCACTAGCTAGGATGACCTTTGAGAGAGATCAGGCTAGAGCACTAATGTTGATTGCCTTATCTGGCAAAGACATAGCTTTTGCTGAGAGAGATGAGGCTCGAGCCACTCGAGATATAACATTGGTTGAGAGAGATGAGGCTAGATCTTCTCGAGACACTGCTTTTGTCGATATTGAGGAGACATTGATTGCCAGAGATGCAGCTTTCGCATCATGGGATGAGATTCGATCTGCCAAAAATGCAGCCTTTGAGGAGATTGAAAGGTTCTGATTGCTAGAGATGCTGCTTTTGTTGATAGGGACGAGGCCATAGCTTCCCGAGATTTCCACATTGCCGACAGTACTGCTCTCTGATCTTATACTCATGGTCTGGTTGTCGAGATGAGCGATTATATTGATCATCACAACGAGACTATGCAAATGGTTATGGATGTTCTGTCTCGTATGAAGGCTGAGGGTATTGCACTTGCAGAAGCTCCTCCATCTTTAGAGAGAGATGCCATGTTGGTATTGATGTCCCACTTATCCATGGGTCCATAGACTAGCTTTATTTTTTCCTACACATACTAGATTAGCCATTTTTGTCATGTACAGGACACTATGTATATATCAAAGAATATTATATTTCAGAGAAATATATTTTGATTCACTTACCTGTTTGGATATGTATTGTCATTGCTGAGTGATTACCACTTCTTTCATAACTTGCTGTTGTTGATGTATATTGAGCTTCTCCTTGATAGACTGACAGTGAGATGTCAGAGAGTATCTCAGATAGGCCTGCTGACCAGGGAGGCTAGATAGTTTTTAGGTTTTATATGGCTTTGGTGTCTTGGAATTGGTTTTTATTGGTTTTTATTTTTTCTTGAAGGTCAAACCGCACCATGAGTGGCTACCTACGTGCTCCCGGGTGTAGGGAGATAAGGTCATTCGTAGTTCAACTATTTGTGTGAGAGGTTTGAGAAGTGTTTATCTTGTGTTTTGAGTTTGGTTTGATGAGTTTTTGAATTTTTTGTTTGGTTTGACCGCACCAGAAATGGCAACCTACGTACTCCCGGGTGGAGGGAGATCAGGTCATTCGTAGTTCCGGTTTCTAGTGAAAACCGAACCTGATTTGATTGGTAGGACCATGATGCGGGTATGCATGCATTTTAGATATAGTACCTTTTTATGGTGTCTGAGTTGATGAGTTGGGGCAATTCGGTTCCCTCCATCTCTTGTAATTTTATAGATCCTCCAGTCAACCCCTCCTTAACAATGAAAAGGTCTTCCCAATTAGGGGCGGACTTTCCATTGGCTTCATCTTGATTGGCCAAAACTTTCTTCAGCACCATGTCATTTTCTTTGAATTTCGTATTTGGACTTTCTTGTTGTAGGATCGAGCAATCCTTTGCTGATATAACTGCCCGTGGAAAATGGTTATAGCCCTCTTTTCATCTATCAGGGACAGTTGGTCGTACCGGTCTTGCAACCACTGATCTTCGTCCGTCTGAGCGTTTATCAACACTCTCAAGGACTCCATTTCTACTTCTATGGGAAGGACTGCTTCCATGCCATAGACCAATGAATAGGGGTAGCCCCAATAGAGGTACGCATTGATGTCCTGTATGCTAACAGGGTTAGAGGCAACAGGTCAGGCCATTCTTTGTGATTGGCGGACATTTTCTACATGATCTTTTTGATGTTCTTGTTGGTTGCTTCGACAACACCATTCATCTTGGGCCGATAGATGACGGAATTGAGATTCTTGATATGGAACATACTGCATAGTTCTCTCATCGTCTGATTGTTTAGGTTTTTGGCGTTGTCTGATACGATGACCTCCGGTTGTCCATACCAACATATGACATTGTTTCTGATAAAACCAATGATGACCTCTTTGGTAACTTTGGGAAAAGAGGCAGCTTCAACCCACTTGGTGAAGTAATCGATCATGGTGAATATGAAACGATGACCATTGCTGGCATTGGGTTCTACTGGACCGATCACATCCATTACCCACATAGAGAAAGGCCATGGTGAACTCATGTTGTGTAGCTCATTTGGAGGAGCGTGTATGGCATTTCCATGTACTTGGCATTGAAAGCATCTCCTGACATGATCATCACAGTCGGTTTTGAGAGAGATCCAATAATGTCATGTTCTTAATATCTTCTTGGCCAGCAACTAACCGCTCATGTGTGGACTACAGACTCCACCGTGGACGTCATCCATCAATCTCTAGGCTTTCTCTTTATCAAGGCATCTTAAGAGCCCTATTCCAGTATCTCTTTTGTATAGTGCATCTCCGCTCAAATAGAACTTCATAGCCATTTTGTGTATCCTATTTCATTCGGATTGGCTTGCCCCAGTGGGTGTAGATCCATCTCAAAGATATTTCTTGATGTCTTAATACCAAGGCTGTTTGATAGAAGGTATTTCATCTGATATATCTCTAATGTAATTTTCGTATGTCGGGGCCTTCTGACTTATGAATTTGATGTAGGGAATCCCACTCCTATTGGATATGTGGATCAAGGAAGCTAACATCGCCAAGGTATCAGCGAAGTCATTCCCACCCCGAGGTATATGGATGAAGGTTATGTCTTGAAAATATAGAGTTATGTTAACGACCTGCCAGTGATAGGGTAGCAAATGCAGTTCTTTGGTGTGATATGCCTCAGTGGTTTTTCTGATAATCAATTCAGAGTCTCCAAAGACCAGTAGATGTTTGATACCAATGGATTAGGCTAACTTCAACCCCATTATACAACCTTCATACTCGGCTGTATTGTTGGTGTTGCCAAATTACAATTTGGTAGCCACAAGTTATTGTTCTCCTGTACCAGAGATAAGGACTGCCCCAGCTCCGGCATCTTCCATGTTTACCACTCCATTGAAATATATTTTCCATGGTTTGACTGTATTCTCTTGTTGGATTTGTTGAATTGTCATGATCCCATCATCCAGGAAATAAGTCTCCAGGGGTTCAAACCCTCCTGATGGTGCTTCTACTAATTGATCTATAATGCCTTGACCTTTGATGGACTTTTAAGTCACGTAGACAATGTCGAACTATTGTAGGATCAACTGCCATTTGGACAGTCGACAATTCAACATTGGCTTGTTGAATACATACTTCAGTGGATCCATGCAGGATATGAGGTAGGTCGTGTGCCCATGGAGGTAATGTTGTAACCTCAAGGAGGCCTATGCTAACGCACAGCAGGTTTTCTCAATCAGGGTGTGCTTTTGTTCAGCACTGCTGAACCTTTTGCTGATGTAGTAGATGGCTCTCTCTTTGCTACTATCATCTTTCTGTCCCAGCATACAGCCCATTGCATTGGTACTGACGGACAAGTACATAAGTAATGGAACTCTATCCCTTGGGGGTACCAATACTGGTGCTTTGATTAGCTGCTTCTTGATGGCAAGGAAGGCTTTCTGACAATCCTCATCCCATTTGGTGGAGGAATTCTTCCTTAGTAGCTTAAAGATGGGTTCACAGGTTGCAGTGAGCTAGGAAATAAACCTGCTTATGAAATTGATTCTTCCCAGGAACCCACATATCTTCTTTTCTGTTCGAGGTACTGGCATCTCAGTGATGGCTTTGATCTTGACAGGGTCTAGCTTGATGCCTTGATTACTTACCAGGAACCCAATAACTCGCCTGATTTGACGCCAAAAGCACACTTGGTCGGATTTAGCTTGATGTTGTACTTACGCAACCAGTTGAACAGCTTCTTAAGATGGTCAAGGTGATCATCCTCCCTCCGGGATTTGTTGATGATGTCATCCACATAAACCTCTATTTCCTTGTGTATCATGTCATGAAACAAAGCCATCATGGCTCGCTGATATGTAGCACCGGCATTGATGAGGTCGAAGGATAGTCATCTATAGCAGAAGCTTCCCCAGGGAGTGATGAAAGCTATTTTTTCCCTGTCCTCTTCAGCAACCATGATCTGGTGGTAACCAGCAAAGCAGTCCAAAAAAGAATACATGTCGTACTGCGCCGTATTATCTATCAGGATGTTAATAAAAGGTACTGGGAAATTGTCCTTGAGGCAGGATTTGTTCAAATCCCAAAAATCCACACATACTCGTACCTTCCCTCCGAGTTTAGGTATGGGAACTATGTTTAACAGCCATTCCGGGTATGTTGATACCATGATGATATCGGCTTTGAATTGTTTGACGACCTTTTCTTTGACTTTCAGACTCCATTCAGGTTTTAATCGCCTGAGCTTTTGCTTGACTAGCTTAAATCCATCTTTGATGGGAATTCGATGGATGACAATATCAGTAGATAGGCCAATCATGTCCTCATATGACCATGCAAACACATCCTGAAACTGTGTTAGGAGTTCAATTAGATCAATTTTTTGGTCTGGTGTGAGGTTTATGCCTATCTGGATTTCTTTGAGGTTTTATGAGGTTCCGATATTGACAGTGATGGTTTGGTCGAGGTTTGGTTTGGGTTTGTCTTCGACCCATTCTTTGATCCCCTCGGGCACCTCATATTCATCTTCCTCCTCTTGATCAATATCCATCAAGTCGAAGTTTAGTTCTACATCAAAGTTATAGTCACTGTGACAGGTTGGCATCTCATTAGCAGTAACAAACAAATCTAATTCTGGAGTCCCGAAAACAAAAATGCTTTCACTTTAATATATGCAACTGCTTAAATATACAAAGCATTTGGCAAATCATGATAAAAGTTACTGCTATAGCTGTGCAATCAAAAGTAAGTAGTAAATGAAAGCATGTTATAGGGCAGACAGACTCTCTGCCCCTTTACATTTTTTGACTGAGGCAAGGCACGCTACTCTATTTATCCAGGGTTAGATACTCGTAAACAGGGAGGACCGAGGAATTATACTCGTCTACCTCGTCTACCTCGTCTCGAATAATGACTGAGACATCCTTTACAATAGGGCTGAGGTTTTTCTTTGAACTGCCCCCCTTTCCTTTCTTAATGCGAGGAATTTGAATTTGATCCTCGTCGTCACTGTCCGGGAACCCTCGTAGTTTATGATAACCCGCATGTTAGCAAATGGGTCTCTTCCTTCGTACATGATCTTTTTTTTTTCCTTTTTGCTATCCCCTTCAAGCTTAGGGGTCCTTCTTTCACATACCGGTATGATTGGAGGAAACAACATAGCTGATACCACAACAGGGATCTTCCTCATTGGCTTTACAAAGCCAGCATCAGTAAGGTTTGGCAGCAGTATGGTGGAAGCATGAGCCTTAGGGTGCTTATGTGGGTCCCGACGACTTGACCTGGATGAATAACCCAATCCGGCTCTCCTTGACTGGCTCGGGATTTAGACTAGACTTGTAATACCTTTTTGGTTCTTTCCTAACCCTTCTCCAGGTTGGAAACCCAAAGATACCATCTCCTGGCCCACTGTCATCACTTTAGGGGAGACTTTAGGCTTTAAAGCTGGTGCCCCAACTGGTAGATATTGAGTATCACTCACCTCCAAGGCTTAAAAACTTGCAGGTTCAATCCCTGTATCTAGACTGATCACTGGCATGTCTCCCTATATGCAGACAGGGTATTTTGGTTCGGCATTCACCGTGATTAGGTTGTCGTTGATAATGTATTTGAGTTGTTAATGGAGGATGGATGGCACTGCCCCTACCATGTGGATCCATGTCCTGCCCAGCAACAAGTTGTATTCAGTGGCAATGTTGAGCACTTGAAAGAATACGTAGAAAGTATGCGGACCAATCTCCAGAAGAAGCTCTATTTTTCCCATAGCTTGTCGGCGAGATCCATCGAATGCTTAGATGACCACATGACTGTTTTTGATCCGGTTCGGGTTAATCTTCATTCTCTCTAAGGTATCGTAGGGATAGATGTTGAGGGATGATCCTTCATCTATGAGCACACCTCCGATCACATACCCGGATAACATCACTTCTATATGACTTGAGATGACCCGTCCCTTCTGCAGGTATATCATTGTCAGTGAAAGATATTACATTGCTGTTGAAAATTTGTTCTACCACGTGCGGAATTTCTAGGCATCCACGGAATGTGGCAGATAAGCTTCTTCCCATACTTTCACCAGAATGTTGCGATGATCCACCGATGATAAGACCAAGTCTAGGATGGACATTTGCTTGGGTGTGTCCTTCAAACTTTGTACTACCTTGATTTTATTGTGTCCCATTTTGTTGAGAAACTCTTCGATTTTCTCTTCAGCCACCTTTTCTTTAGCTTTGATGACTGGTTTGATCACCCATTGAGGCAGGTACAATGGGTTATCCTTTGGTACAATGGCAATGTTATTTAAGGTGGAACCTTCATCATTCCCATAATTCCATGGGACCCTCTTCAGACTGATAACTGGATACTGAGGTCTGAAGGGCAAGATTAAAGGCTCGAGTGCTGCCACATTCACAGGATTTTGTGTTTCTTGGACCCCTTTCCCTGGCAGTACTAAGGGTGTGAGAGATGACTCCTTATCACAGGAAATAACAGCCACAATATTCTAATTCCACGCAGTGATAATAAAGAGAGTTTCTTCATCCGGGAGGCCATAATCTCGATTCCCTTTTATCAATTCACCACTTTCAATCATATTCTAAATCAGGTTATGAAGTGCCCAGCAATCCTCAGTATCATAGACGGGTGCATTGGAGTGGTACTGACATATTTGGACAGGCTTAAATTTCTTGGATCGAGGGTTCAATGGAGGTAGTAAATCTGCAACCATTCCTTCATTGATTAACATCTGGAGTATTTCCTCCATCGGCTGGTTCAGGTTAGTAAAATTCCTTTGAAAGGCGAATTTCCTACCAGCTTGGAAATTATCCTCTTTGGCCATCCTGTCGGCCCAGGGTTCATGCTTATGAGACCGGTAGTGATCCTTCATGGGAGTGGGACTGATCTCCGGTGTGGGAGGACTTGCATCAGACTGGTTGGTCTGGTTTATCAGCTGCTTGGTAATTTGATGTTGGTATACAACCAATTCTGCTAACTGTTCAATTTGTTCCTTGATAGAATTAATCTCTTGTTCTATCAAGAATCGCCTTTCTGAATACTCCCAACAGTCTGGGCTGTTGTTGCTAGATGGAGTTGATTCCCCCACATAACGGAGGTATTTGGATCCTTCTCCATTTCCTATGTTGATCATGTTGACATTTTCCTCTTTGTGCTGAGGGAGGGGATTATCCTGCACATACGGTTGCTCGGGCTTTGTTACCACAATCTCTCCATTGTCAATCAAGTCTTGAATTTTGTGCTTGAGAGACCAACATTCTTGTGTGTCATGGCCCAGAGATCTGGAGTGGTAAGCATACTTTTTGCTTAGGTCGAAATTTCGTCCACCGGTATTGGTTGGTGGAAGGAGTTGCACAATCTTCTTCTGTGCGGTTAACAATTTCAACACATTCTCGAGTGAATCCCCTAACGGGGTGAATGTTCTCTGACGTCTGGCCTCCATAGTCTTCTGAAATGGAGGGGGCTGTGTAGGGGTTTGAAAAGGGGTATAATTCCTCCTTTGAATGGGCATACTTTTTGACTCGCCCCTTGGATTCTGTCCTTGCAATACTAAGGATACTTCTTCATCTTTCTTCTTATGTGTTCTCCGGGGGTTACTCCCGTAATTTTCGGACTGGATATGTTCGGCAACAGCTTCCAAGGAAGTCAGGTTTTTTATCTTCCCAGACTTCAGCCTCATTTCGGCCATCTCTCTGAGCTTGATTATCTCAGAGAATGGTTTTCCTATGCTAGCTATGACCCTCTCGTAATAGGGAGCGTCTTGAATATCGATGAAGTTCATGACTATCTCAGACTCAGTCATAGCTGGGGTGACTTGTGCTGCAACCCGTCTCCATCGTTGAGTATATTCTCTGAATGACTCAGTACTTTGTTTCTTGATTTTGGTTATCTGGTATCTGTTTGGAGCCAGCTGAGACTGGAAACTGTATTAACTAAGGAAAGCATGGGCCAACTTTTCCCAACTGTGAATTTTGGAGTTGTCTAGATGGACGTACCAGACTCTAGCCTCTCCGGTTAGACTCTTCTGAAATAACTGCATTCGGTGTTTCTCGTCCTCTGCATAGGATTCGAGCTCTCCAATGAATACTTTCAAGTGTGTGTAGGGGTCTCCCAATCCATCATATTTCTTAAAATCAGGAGTTCTAAATTTTTTGGGATAACGAGCCCCAGGGAATATACAAAGGTTTGAATAATTGACACTGCCAAATGCCCCAGTCCCTTTGATAGACCGGATGGTTTCTTTCATTTGTTGTACTTTCTTCAGAAAATCACCAGCTTCCTGTTCTTAGTTAAGGACGGTGTTTTCAAGGGTTTTATTGGGTGTGTCTTGGTTTTGTGGTCCAGGAATCTGATTATCTATCTTTTCGGTCTCTGGACTGCCACCACTACCACCAGGTGTTTCTGGTTATGTGTGAGCTTGGGCTTGCTTCCCTTTAAGATCCTTACTTTGTTCTCTCAGGAAACTGGCCAATTCGGCTATCTGATTCTTCAGTCCTTCAAACTCTTCCCTAGAGACAGGGGTGGATTCTGGTTGAGCACTTGAAGTCTTGTCCATGGATGGACTTAGTGCTTTCTTAGATTTAGATCTAGTAACAGGACCAATTTTTCACCGAAAACAAAATGTAGGCGTGTCAATTTCCTGAAGTGGGTATGGATAGGATGCATGCCATGATGTGTTTTTGTAGTTTTTTAATCTTATCCTGCAAAATAGAGGTCAGTTATTTTGATGACATGATGACAAGATGTATATAACAGGGAATGTAAAATTTTATTATGATATTTACATTGTGCTCCTTTACATTGAAATTGAAAACTTGACATTGAATTGAAAGAGGAAGGCGTGAAGAAGCTTCCCATCAGATTTGGTTAATCAGAGACTGACCTATCTAAGGTTACTCTCGCGGCTTTTTTGGCATGAAGGTCCTCAGATCATCGCAATTTACTAGAGGGGAACTTAATCCGATCTTTCAACTGGAGCGAATCTGAGTGGTGCTTTTTCATGAGCCCCAATGACTTAGTCTCCTTCAAAAACATTACTTATCACCGACAGGTTTGCCCCCTAGTGGACGAATCACAACATACATTCACATACATCACGTCTCACCGTTATGCATATGATGACATTGGTGCAAAGCACTAATATGGGTGCGAAACACTAAAAAAACATGAAAACAATCATTCACATTCATTCAATGTAAAGACGCAGCATTCACGCATTCATTCAATGTAAAGACGCAGCATTCACACATACGTAGATATGAAAGGGAAATTTTTGAAAAGATTTTGAACACGGATTAAGCCTTTACTGTCCCCAGCAGAGTCGCCACCTATCGACGTCGGGAAAAAATTCGCGGGTCGGGTCACAACCCGGATCTTTCTCGCTTCCTAAGTTATGTCTACCCTTATTCTTTTTATTGTGAAAAAGGTTTTGAAGGGTTTTTTAGGAAAAGGCCAACATGTATCATGTCGATGATTAAACGTTTTACAGAATCGCCAGTTGGTAGATTTGAAATAGTTGTACCAACTCAACAGAATTTTGTTTGAAAGAGGGCCAATTGTTAGACACTGTCAAAACTTGATCTTTGAAACTGAAGTTTTGAGTTCGGGGGCTTGGTTAAGTGTGGGGAAGGTGTTAGGCACACCACAACTCCCGTGTAAACACGGTACCACATCTTTTTAATATTTCCCTTTTAAATCTGCAATGTATGTGTAAATGATGGAAGAAAATTGGGCCTATGCTTGATTGAAAGTATGTTTATGCATCGTTGAACCTATATACGAAGGGTTTGATTTGATTTGCAAAATGTCTTTGATTTGATTTGCAAAAAGTGTTTGATTTGATTTGCAAAAGTTTCTCTTTTCGATAAGATTATTGAAATGATGTTTTGAAAGCAGGTTTTCAAACCCTTACGTTAACATAGGAATTGAAGCATATCGATACTTCAGTTTTATCTTTTCAGCCTTAAGGCTCAATTTGAATGGTGATTGTCAGGCTGCGAAGCATCCTCGACGTCAAAATATATACAAGTGTCAATCTTCTCATGGGTATGATAGCTATCGGAGTGACTCTGACATGACAAACTATATTTTTACTATGTTGAGACCTTAAATCTGGATAACCGTTTTAATGTCTTTTGTATGTACATTTTTTACAGAAAAACTGGCAGGGTACATTTGTAAAGTGGAGTTTGTCCATCGTGGGAATCAAATTCTAATCAATTGGATCATGAATCCCATAATTCCTAGGCTCATAAAGGGAAGTCAATAAACCTGCACAACTCAAATTTGTACAGAAATATATATATCCAAATATCACCAGAACCAAGGATTCATTCAGTAAATCCTGGTTCGCACATGGTAGAAGCATCTCGTTCCCACTAGATAGCGATCTAAGGGCCGCGAGGTTGCTTTCATAATTGAAACTAGAAAAATACTATATTTAAATAAATCTCAGCCATTCTAGCTTCCCAGTTTTGTCAAAACCTATTTTGAACTGTTTGAAAGCTAGAGTTGGCGAGATTTAAAGAAATCTAGTTCGCCCGCAGAAATGTCAGTGCCGATTCATATAAAATGAATATGCAACTGAGTTCCGGGCATATTTAGAAAACGAAACTTGATATGCAAGTGTATAAAAGTGCAAAGAAGTAGTAATAACTTTCTGATCGTAAAAATACTCACAATAGACGGCTACACGGGCTTTTTGCCAAATTATAGGCTTTAAACGTCCGAATCTACCGATTAATTTTTGATATGTGGTGTGGGTATATCTACGTGTTAGAGTGAAAAAATTTGGGTTTGGAAGACAAGAAAATAGCTGGAAAACCAAACAGGCAGAGGTTCAGAGCGTTTCTGAATTCTTGAAATGAGCTGGGGGTCAGCTCATATATATAGACCGGGGAGAAGCGGGTAGTTGTGGGTCCACCTAAGGCTCCACGTGGCAGGGGTCCCATGGCGGGTCCCGTAGTCTCGAAGTACATGCACTCCGAACAATGTGAGGTCCGTTTTAAAACTTTCTAACTTTTGATCGGAGCATCCGTTTGAGGCGTGTTGTACCTTTTTGGAAAACCCTCCCCGAGGGCGTCGCAATGACATGGGAGAAAACCTTTTCTGAGTCCAAAAAGACAGGTTCATAACCAGGTCTTTGATTCCTCGCAGTTTGTCCGTTGAGCTGTCTTGCGCTGTTTCCACTCGAGATCATTGTTATAGTTCGTTCTGACCTTAATGGCATCAATTCAATTTGAGTTTGACCGAATCAATTTCAAGTTGATAAAATGACCGTTTTACCCCTCCCGGGGTTGCCTTTAATGTCGGCATGGCCTTCGGCTGACTTCCTGGGGTTGTTTCCAAGGTTTGGATCCCATTTGAGTCTGTTTGTGCTCAGTGTTATCTTCGAGGCTACCTTGTTCCTTTCAGGTTTTCCTCTGGAGATGTTGTGATGCTTCAGGATTATTTCTGAAGTTGACCTGGCCTCCCAGGTTGAGACAGGGGCTGACCTGTACTTCTCGGGTTAAGACCGGGGTTGACCTGTACCACCCGGGTTGAGACTGGGGCTGACTTGTACTTCTCGGGTTGAGACCGGGGCTGACCTGTACCTCCCGGGTTGAGGCCGGAGCTGACTTGTACCTCTTAAGTTGAGACCGGGGCTGACCTATACCTCCCGGGTTGAGACCGGGGCTGACCTGTACCTCTCGGGTTGATACCAGGGCTGACCTGTACCTCCCTAGTTGAGATCGGGGCTGACCTGTACCTCCTGGATTGTGATCAGGGTTCACTTGTACCTCCCAGGTTAAGACCGGGGCTGACCTGTACCTCTCGGGTTGAGACCGGGGCTGACCTGTACCTCCCGGGTTGAGACCGGGGTTGATTTGATGGCCCGATATTGAGACCGAGGTTAATTTAACGGCCCGATATTGAGATCAGGGTTGATTTGACTGCCCGATATTGAGGCTGGGGCTAATTTGACTGCCTGATATTAAGACCGGGGTTGATTTGATGGCCCGGTATTGAGACCGGAGTTGAGTTGATGGCCCGATATTAAGATCGGGGTTTATTTGATGGCCCGGTATTGAGACTGGGGTTGATTTGATTGCCCGTTATTGAGACCGGGGTTGAGTTGATGACCCAGTATTAAGACCGGGGTTGATTTGATGGCCCGATATTGAGACCGGGGTTGATTTGAAAAGATCGTTTTACCCTCCTACAGTGTTAGTAACAGGGAAAGGAAATTTTGAATGTCTACACATACTTTACAGGGATCACTTCTCTATTCGCAATCTCTATGTTCATAGGGTATTCTAACTTCTTCTTAGGCAATCCTAAGTTCTTAGCAAAATCATCTGATATGAATGAGCAAGTAGCACCTGAATCAAATAATACAAATGCATTAACTTTATTGATCGGAATGATACCTGAAATCACATCACGAGACTGCGCAGCATCCTGCAATGTCATGTTGAATGTCCTGGCGGTTGGTCGGTTAGTTGCGGTTGGTCTCGTGATAGTTAGAGCATTTCCACCGCTGCCTCCTCTGTTCCTTTCTGATCCTGCCCCTCAAAATACTTTCTTGGGCCAGTCCATAGCCAAGTAGTCCTTCGACCCACATGTGAAGCAGGCACCCTTCTTAGGGTTAGGGCATTTCGGTGCTATGTGGCCTTCCTGACTACAATTGTAGCAAACTCTTTTACCTTTCATACAGAACCCCAGGTAGTTTTTCTCACAGGTCGGACACGGTTCAACCCTTTTCTTCTGGTTTCCCTGCTGATTGTCGGTCGATGGGCTGCCATTCCACCTTCACTTCTGACTGTTGCTTCCTCCTGTGTTGCTACCACTAGCCTTAACACTTTCTCCTTCACTCTTCTTCTTCTTCTGATCCTGGTTGTACTTGGTTACAGCATCGCTCCCACCCTCAGCGAGGATGGCCTTCTCTAACACTCCAGCACAGTTGTTCAGTTGAAACATCGACACCTTGCTATATAACCAGGGCTTCAGTCCCTATTCAAACCTCCTTTCTTTTCTCTCGTCCATATGTACTTGATATGTGGCGACCTAGCCAGCTCATTAAACTTTGCAGCGTAATCTGGTACAGACATGTTTCCCTACTTAAGCTCCAGAAACTGTACCTCCATTTGATTCTGTTAGCTTGTCGGGAAGTACATCTCGAAAAATATTTCTTTGAACCTTTCCCAGGTTATGACACCTTCTCCTCCCCGGACTTTATTTGCTTGCCACCAATAGCTGGCTTTTGACTTCAGCATGAAAGTTGCATATGCGATCTTTTGATCTTCATCGACCCTAGCGACATCAAAGACTTCTCCATTTCCATGACCCAAATTTGTGCTTCAATCGGGCTTATGGATCCTTTGAATTCTGACGATCCCACTGCCTTCAAGTCTTTGAATGACGTATTCGGTGGAGCTTGTGGTTGATTGTTAATCACTTCAGCCAATAAATTCACCAACTGCTGAACGGGGTTGGCGTTAGCATTGCCATCGTTGTTGTTATTCGTTAACCCTTCTTGGGTCGGTTGACAGTTGGGTCTTCTTCTCGACGGCATATTTCTGTTAAGATATACGCTTATTAGATCTTTATTCAATTATTTAAATATTTAAGGTTGAACTTAAATACTTTAAAATAACATTTAACACATAACATCTCAAATAAACTCTGACATTTTATTTAATCAAAAGTTTTAAATATAAGAAGATATCATCGCTGCTATTTACATCAACTATCCCAAGATAAAGAATCTTCAGGATTTAAATCATCGAAATATTCCTTTGTTTATAATCACATCGGAATTTACATTATTAACTACTCAAAGAAGTATTCACATAATCAAATTGTTCCTATCACTGCCTACTAAGGCGTCGAATAGCTTTACTGCGTTCTTCCTCCATAATGCGGAACATCGTCCTGCGATCTAGCATATACCAAGGCAGACCCCCAAACTGAACTGGATAGTACATAACCGATCCTGGGCTTTTTCAATGGCATTCTGAAACGTGTATTCCGTCTCCTCAATCTTAGACTTCTTTGCACGATCATTATCCTCTGCAAGATCTGCACGTCGTGAATCCTTTACCCAAGCATCCTCTGCTATGGCAAGCTTTGCCGATTTTTCTTTCAAATCATTCTTTAACTTTTCTATCTCAGCTGAATTTTCTTCACCTTGGCCCTTCTCATCGACCAACTCCCACTCTACGTCTCCAAGACGTGTGTAAAGAGTCTCAACCTCACCATCCTTCTGCTCGATGATAGTCTGTTGAGTAACCATCTGTTCCTTCAACTCCCGAACAGTATCCTGTAACTCGATGTTACGGTCATACAACTCGTCGTACATCTCAGCACTGATAGAGTTCAGTGGGAACTCTTCAGGGTCTTCATCCTCCTCGGCTGCCTCAGCCTGAATCTCAATCTCTTCGGAGTCCTCCTCTGAGTCAAACACTGGCTCATGCTCCCAACCAACAACTGTGATCAAAGGAGATGACTCTCTATGAATCAACTGCTCCCAGACTGTGTGAATGTCTTGGGGCTCCTCCTCAATAGCCACTCGGGGTACAACCTCCATAGGCTGACTGGATCCTCCAACATCCAACATCCTAACAAATCAAATTTTAAGTCTTAGTTATTACGTGATGCTAATCGATACTAGCGAGTACATAAGTATAAACACATAGCACATAAGGAATTTTTTTTATCTTTCTTAGAACTCAATAAGAGTTATCATTACTATGTTATCGAAGGCTACTACCCTAAGGTTTTCCCCACCTAAGGTTCATAACCTATAGCTCTGATACCAACTTGTGACACCCCCAAATCCGGGTACTTCAATTTCCACAGGATTTGGTGTTCACTATACAAATATCATATATCTATCTACCCATAATAAATGCAAACTATGAAATAGATAGAAATAAATCCATCATCTCCCCTTATAGGGTTACAACATCTGAATAATGCATAAATAAATCCCAGGTTGACTTAACCTTAAATCTCAAATACGGAAACGTAAACAATTAAATAAGTCTTAAACAACATCAACATAAGTCTTAACAAATATTCTTAATAAAACAACTAAGTCTTCATCACTTGTTAACTTTGCCCCTTGCCTTTGCTAGTGGAAGGCTCTTCGGAGCTTTCGTTCTTAACTGCAATGTTATTATGCAAGAGTGAGCACGATTGCCCACAAGTATAATAATATAACAATATAATAACATGTGAGTGAATCAAAGACTTCTAAATAAAGAAAACTCGGCTTTTGAATCAAGAATGAATAGCAAGAATCAAAAGAACTTCTGAGGGTCATAAGACCTTGAACTATGTCCTAGGTTGTCAAGTATTTTTACTTTAAACTTTTAATTGTCGTAAGACTATATGGACTCTACTTCTCGTACTTAGGGGGATCAGCCTTTAGTACAATACTGTGCTCAATATCTCAACCCTAAAGTGTAAATAATCCCCTTTACAGGGTTGTTCATCTCAGTTTGACATCAGAGTCCGCACCAAAGGAAGTTTGATTTGGATAAGCTCGCTAATAGTTCTAGAATTTAGAACGTTCATCAACTATGGACTAGTCGAATCAACATGGGTTCGCTAGTCTTATAAGGTTCAACAATACTTGATAATAAAATTGAAATATAAATCTCGAGGGTATATAATTGAATAAAGATTGTAAACTGAAGTAATACTTAACAACACTTATAATATCTCATGCGAAATCTTAACTTGAATAAACAAGAATAAGAACTTGATTGATATAGAATCATAAGTGTAGAACTTGCTCAAAAAAAATTTTGAAGTTAGAAAGCTTGCTCAATTTAAAGAGTATGGATAAGAAAACTTGCCTCGTGCACAAGTTACAAATAAAATTACAATTCACTTCCTCAATGTCCTACAAATTACATTATGCATATGACATTGATTAGTTCCATAACTACTACGTTTAACCGTTGAACTTCCTACTTAAGTTCAACTTACAACTTGGTTTATAATGTTAACTTGTTGACTAACCACATAACATGAGTATAAACTCATAGCATGCATACCATACAAGCGTAAGATCTTAGACAATCATAATCGAGTCTTACGACCACAATATCCTAGTTCACACTTAGTTTTTTAATATGAAACTTCACATTTTATTATACATGTCAACAACTTAGTTTGTTAACATGAAACTTCAAATTATATTATACATGTCAACAACATGTTATATTATTGTTTCATACATTTAACATGTCATTAGGTTCATTACATTCAATTAGTATATTATGTTAGGGCTTAAAACACACATCAAAAGGTCCAAAATTAATATTTTTCTGCACCACACCCGCTGGGGCAGGTGTTATGCCCGCTGGGGCGGCCTACTTGCTGCATGGTACTAATTGCTGAAGTTTATACTTTATAGGAATCACGGTACTAGTTTAATTTGGCTTTATTTGGTCTTAACTGCATCAGATCCAGTTCGCGAAAAATTGCAATTAAGACCAATAAAGCCAAATTAAACTAGTACCGTGATTCCTATAAAGTATAAACTTCATATGAACATCAAATAATGATTCTAACATGCTTTTAACACTTTAGCTCATGTAATTACTCAAATAAATTCACATAAATTCAATGTTCTTGGTATTTTGAAAGTTTTGAAGGAAAACATAAAGTTCAACGTTACGAATTCGTTATAACTCCGAATCCATCCGTTTAAAGTTCGTTTTCTTTATTTTAACATGTATAATCATAATCTACTGCCAATTTGAAGTTAAATAAACAATTCAAAGCATACAATTTGTACATAAGGGCTATATACGTGTTTTTCATATTTTTCATACTTTATAATTCATGAAACTTTGATTATAGCATGTTTACACGAAATTGATTACTCTAACACATGAATATATGATATAAAACATGTTATTAACATATAATAACACATATATGATCATATCTTAAGTTAATCATCAAAATCGTTCTTCACAGAGAACTTGAAAACACTTTTCATGGAGAAAATATAAGAACGTGAATTAAAAGTTTGGGTTGAAGAGATTACCCCTTGCAATCTCTGTGAATATGATAGAAAAATAATGATAGAGACTTTTCAAATTCTTCCCCCTCAATATTTTCTCTCAATTTTCTCTCTAAACTCTCTTTGATGGAAAATTACGTACTATACAACTGATATAAGATATAAGATATAAGTTATAATATACATATACATATACGATATAAACTGACGTAGTGGTGGGTGTCAGTTAATTCTCACCCAGCATTTAACTACTCCAACTCCCTTAAGGTAGTGTTTGGTTGTTCTCCTTTATAACTCATTTTCCATTATTCTAATTAAAGTATTTAACATATAGTTTAATGTCACACCTTTATTAATCAAATAATCTTATTTAAATTAAATAAAATAAAATATCATAATCCACATTAAATCACATTATCACATAATTAAAATTCTCCTTTATTAAATATGTCAAATTATTAAATTTTTAATTAATTATTAAATTAATTAAAATAACATTATACTTATTAAATAATTCATTTAATCAAATAAGCTCAATTAAATACTTGCTTTGAACTCAAAAATTACTCACATTAATTTAATCAATATAACACATATAATTAAATTAATCTACCACAATTCTATCAAATAATTATTTAACTCAATACTTAAATCATCGAAAATATTTATTTAATTTAATAAATATTTAAATAATTTACAAAATTCTCGTTCGTCACAGCTCATTTGGTGGATAATGAGGAACGAATGACACGAATATTTTTGAGAGGTTTGAAACTTGAAATTCGTCAATACCTCATTTCTCATAAACTTTGTTTGTATTCAGATGTTGTGAATAGGGCTCAATTATTGGAGCGAGATAATGAGACTGTCCAACCAAAGGACAACAACTGATAACACGATAATAGTCGTATCGGTGGCAACAGCCATCGGAACAATGATAACCAACGTGAAGGAAATTATCATGCCAGACATGGTAACCACTTCGGTGGTAATCATGGCCAAGATAAAAGAAGTGAGTCAGGTGGAAATTTCAAAAAGAGAAGATTCAACAATGATAACGGAAAGACATCGACAGCAGCACCAGCACCAGCACCAGCAACCGTTTCTATGGGAGGGGAACGACCACCGGTCGTATGTTACAAATGCGGACAAGAGGGACACATCAGTCCAAACTGCACACAGCAATCCAAAGTATGTTACAATTGCGGAAAGGAAGGTCGCATAGCTTGTGTGTGACTTATAGCGAAGTCAAGTCCAGTTGGGATGGTGACACCAAAGGCTGTCCTTGACAAGTCAAAGTCAGTGGTTCAGGGAGAGCTTTTGTCGTGACTTCCCAAAAAGCGAGGAAACAGAACGAAGTTATCACGGGTAAGTTAATCATAAACTCTTGCGAAGTCTATACCTTATTATATACTGGTTCTACCCACTCTTTTATTTCACCTGCTTGTGCTCAACGTTTGAACTTGACCCCTTATAAATTAGACTTTGACCTATCTATTGAAACTCCGTTGGGAGAAACCTTCATTATATCCACAATTTACAAATCTTTTTTGATTCAATTGGCACCCTCTCATTACCTGTTGAACTCATCTCTTTGAAAATACTTGCATTTGATGTGATTTTAGGAATCGACTGGTTAACCACTCATCATGCTAAAATTGATTATTTTCGTATGGTTGTTAGCTTTCATATTCTTAACAAACCAGTTATGCAAATTCAAGTAAACAAATCACTAAAATCAATTACTGTCATTTCAAGTTATAAAGTTATTCGTTTATTGAAAATGGATGTCAATCTTTCTTAGCCCATGTCACCGATTTAAACAATAATATGTCAAATTTGAATGATATTTTTGTTGTTATTCCTGATGTATTTCCCAAAGAACTTCCTGTTCTACCCCTAGAACGTGAAGTTTCATTTTTTATTGACCTTGAACCAGGTACAAAACCCATTTTAAAAACCCCATATCGAATGGCTCTTATTAAACTTCAGGAGTTAAAGGTCCAACTACAAGAGTTGTTAGACATCGACTTTATTCAACCTAGTACATCGCCTTGGGGTGCTCCTATGTTGTTCGTAAAGAAGAAAGACGAGAGTATGCGACTTTGTATTGACTATCGAGAATTAAAACCATGTCACCATCAAAAATAGGTATCCGTTACCTCGCATTGATGACTTGTTTGACCAGTTGCAAGGTGCTAAATTCTTCTCAAAGATCGATCTCCGTTCTGGATATCATCAGTTAAAGATTAAAACTGATAATATTCCAAAGACTGCCTTTAGAACTCAATACGAGCATTATGAATTCTTAGTCATGTCTTTGGATTGCCTAATGCTCCTGCTGCCTTCATGGATATGATGAACTGGATATTCAAGGAATATTTGGATCATTTTGTGGTTATCTTTATTGATGACATCCTTATTTACTCCAAAAGCCGTGAAAATCATGAGCAACACAAGGATGATACTCCAAAAGCTTCGTGAAAACAAACTATATACCAATTTGAAGAAATGAGAGTTCTGGCTTGAGGAAGTAGCATTCCTTGGGCACGTGGTATCGAAACATAAAATATTAGTTGACCCGGTGAAGATTGAAGCAATACAAAGTTGGGAGCAACCTAAGTCAGTAACCGAAATATGTAGCTTTCTGGGCTTAGCTGGTTATTATCGGAGATTCGTGGAAGGATTTTCTCGAATCGCTGCTCCATTAACTCAGCTGACTCGAAAAGATACAAAATTCAGATGGAGCGAGAAATGTGAGAAGAGCTTCCAAGAGCTCAAGAGGAGACTCATGTCAGCACCTGTTCTGACAATACCATCAGGTTCGAAGGAATTTGTCATCTACAGCGATGCTTCAGGCAAAGGTTTAAGATGTGTTCTTATGCAATATGGGAAAGTCATAGCCTATGCCTCACCACAACTCAAAGAATATGAGAGGAATTATCATACTCATGATCTAGAGTTGGCAGCAATCGATTTCGCCCTAAAAATCTGGAGACACTACCTGTATGGGGAGAAAGTGGAGATCTGTACAGATCATAAGAGCCTTAAATATTTTTTCACTCAAAAAGAACTCAACATGCGGCAATGACGTTGGCTTGAGCTGTTGAAAGATTACGACCATACCATCCAATACCATCCTGGAAAAGCGAACGTGGTAGCTGACGCGTTGAGTAGAAGATCATATGCGGGTACGAGTGCAATATTGTCAACACAAAGGCACATTTTGTATGACATACAAAGGATGGAGATTGGCGAATTTGTGAGGTACATATGTAAATTCATATTTATTCCTAACTTGTAATATACATTCCAATAGTTAATGTTATAAAATTGTATAGATCATACGATGACGAGTTTAAAAGTGAAGCATCCCGGCCATAACTGATAAAGATATTCAAATCAGTCGTGATAACAATTTGCACTTTGGCTAAAGGATAAAGTAAGTTAAGTTACTTAAGCACGACATATATATACTCCATATTAACTATGACTTCATTTAATAGGATGGAGTTTTTGTAGGCTTTTACTGCGGGATCAACGATTCCGACTAATATACAAGTCCTAGTTATGGGACAAGACATGGACCAAGTGAGCCGCAAAGGTTACAAAATCAATGGTTGTGAATTTCATACCAATGCATATGGTGGCGGTAAAAACAACGAATACTGGAGTGTGTGTCCAAGGAGATTGTTATAATGACCTTGGTCGAGCCTTTTACGGGTTGTTAGAGGCAATCATAGAGTTGTCGTACAAGGGCACGTACTGGGGTCATATTAACTTGTTCAAGTGTCGTTGTTTGATTCAGAAAAAGGGATACGTGGTTGACAGACATGGAATCGTCGATGTATGCCAACAAAATGTTTGTGTTACCAACTCAAATAGTACAAGTATACTACACTCCTAGTCCTGTTAGGAAAAGGGATAGACCGCTTGCAGATTGGCAAGTTGTACTTCATATTCCCTCGTGCAATCGTGTAGAAATAGTATACAAGGAGATTTACCAAGAGCAGATGCTTCATAGATAAACTATAATAAATGTGGAGGACGACAATGATGTAATCAAGTTAGATGGTGGAGATGAACCTAATGAATTAGATCCTGAGTCAATACTTGTGCTAGATGACACTGATACTGAGGAGGAAGAGTTATTAATTGACACTAACACTGAATCTGAAGCAGATGATGACTATGAATCTACAATACGTAGAGGAGATAACTCTAACTCAGACATTGATTAAAAAAATAAAATGTATGTTTAGTATTACATGTTCTTTATATCATTGTTAAGTTATGTACTTAACTATTTTATGCAATTTCCTGTCATTATTGTCATTTTATATTCATATATGCATTGTATTGTCATTATTGTCATTTTATATTCAAATATAACTCATAATAATATCTTGAAATTTGTAAAATATAGATGGCTTCTGAAGCAGCGTAGTGCGGCTTGGGCACGGGGCCTAATCGTGTGTCAAAGGCCCCTGCTAATCCGGATGACCGGATTGTTATTCAGATACATCCTCCTCCTGATAGCACATACGTCCGCATCATTTATATATAAACATTTTAGATTTCCATGTAAATTGCTTTAAATATTATAATAAATCTACTTATCTTTAATGTAAATTGTTGTATATTGTAGTGACTTTTCAGATAACAAGATAGTCAAGTGCATTTCACAGCTGTGCTTGCAAAACTGGCCGACAGCTGTTATTACGTGAGCGAGCACACCTATCTCCCACAAGGATGTAGTTTGGGCTGAATTTCAAGTAAGTTTTAATTGTTTAGTAGTGTTGGATTATATGTGGCATAGTACCGTTTTAATATTATTATTGTGTTTTATTTGTAGAAACGGTATAAATGGGAGGACGCACAGGCTTCAGTGATACAGACACTGTTCTTGCAGAAGTGTACGGTCCGCACCAAAGATAATTTGAATAAAGAATGCCAAAAATCCCTACACAATGCATCGATCGACCATCCATACCAGGGAGAGGAGTACATGCATGAGCATAGCCCCTGGTGGTGCCCAGTCCATATGGGCTGAGATGTGTGCCCAATGGATAGCTGAGAGCTGGGTCAAGAGACGCAAGACTGCCGCCACCAACAGATCCTCGGATGTACCTGATGGCGAAAAGGCGAAAGGCACCAACATGGGCGACAATATATCATAGTTGCAGCATATCACTGCTAGGGTACGTATGAATAGTAAATTAACTTGTGAATTGATAGAATATTTTAATATGTTTAAAATCATATATGGTTTGTAGAATATCACATGTTTACTTAGTAATATGGGAGTATGTTTATATAAGAGTCTCAGTCTCAAGGTCAGCCTATCCATTGGTTGGATGTGTACTTTGCCACCCGTGATGGTCTGCCTGATGCTGTCTAGATAGTGGTAATAAGTTTTGACAACTTTGATATATGTTGTTTATCAAGTTTATGTTATTATTTAGAATTTAATATTTATTTTTAACTATTTAATTGTTAACCTGCTGACAGGATACTTATAAGCGCTTATTAAACGAGCGTTATCCTGAAGGCACCCCACGCCCAATGATTGATCAAGAGCTGTGGGAGAGGGCGTCAATTGTGAAGAAGAACTACGTCAAAGGCCAAGGACAACGACGACGCCCAACCATCAGTGGCACAGGCAGCTCTGCTACCCAATCTACACAGTCATCGACCCATCTAGCTGTCATACTCCTGCTGACTGTGTGAGAGCGATCTGTCGAGATCGTGATCTCTTCGTATACTGGGCGGGCATTTGGCGGCTCTGAGTCCTAATGAGTTAGCTGCTGCAATGGCGGCAGCAGCATCATCACAGCATGAGGATGGCGACGAGGTAATCTTAGTATTTATATTACAATCAAATTAATTAGTCACTTATATATATATATATATATATATATATATATATATACACACACACATATAGTGTTGAGTTTAATTTGTTGTATATTGTCGTAATACCAGTATCAACATATATACTATATATGTAACTTGTTTATTATTTTGTTAATTACAAGGTGATCAACAAGAAACTAATTTTGACGATGATGCATGACGGCCGACCTATAGCTAGTCTTGTTGTATAGCTATTTATGAGCCTTATACTTTATATATTCTTTGGATGACTGTTGTAACGAATGAGAATTTTATATATTAATTATAAATATTTATTGAATTAAATAAATTTGATTTGATTTATTTATTGAGTTAAATAAATAAATAATGTGATTATTGTGGAGTGATTTAATTAAGTGTTATATATTAATTAAATTAATATTTAAATTTTATTTAATTGATGTGTGATTTTATGGAGTAGTTCTAATTTAATTGAGATAATTAAATTAGATGAAGTTTATGTGATGATTGTTATATGAGATTATAATTAGCGAGTAATTATAATTATTATGTGTCATTTTTATGTGGTTAATTGATGTTAACTTTTAATTAATTAAATTAGATGTTAAGAATTTAATTAATTAAAATGTAACATTAAAATATGTGTAAAGATTTATTAAAAGAATAAAAAAAAGGGCTTTTAAATAAGTTTTACCCAAACAAGGCCCTTACTTTTGTTTTAATCTTGTTTTACTAAACAGGGCCTTAAGCTAAAAAGTTAGTTTTTAAAAATAAACTGTTTTTGCCAAACAAAGCCTTATGACTTTTTATTTTCAAAAATTTATAACTGATGTAATTAGTATGGGATTTAATTGTCAATTATTATAATTATTGTATGATTGTCAGTTAATGTATATATGTTATATGTATAATATATGTATTATATTATACGTTAGTTAGAAAGGTTGGTCAGTGTTAGAACAAAACAAAGAAAGAGAATACAGAGAAAAGAGAAAAGAGAAAAGATAGAGAGAAAAGGAAGAAGAGAGAAGGAGAAGGAGAAACAAATTTGAGAGATTCAACACCATCATCTTCATCTTTCTCCTAGCACTAATCAAAGGGTATAACCTCTAAATTCAGTTTATATATTTTGTTTTATGTTTCTCATATAGTGATTCTCTGTAAACATGAAATTTCATAGAAATTGTATGAAATTTCATAGAAATTTATATATATATATATATATATATATATATAGTATTGTTTTATATCATGTTTATGTATGATTGTATGCTTGGTTTAGTTGTTGTTAATCATGCATATATGATGAACATGAAGAATTCATGTTCTTCAAAGAGTTACAGTGAAAGTATTTGAAAATTATATATATATATAGTTTTCTCTTAAAAATCAAAGGAATCCATGTTTGATTGTTCATTTTGTTTAAATTAATTGTAGATGATGATAGCAAGTTTAAAGATTTAATTACTATGCTTGAAATTGTGTGAATTGGTTTAAAAACAAAAGTTCAGTGTTCAATTTCATCAAGAACACTTAACAATGGCTTTTCTTCAAAAATAATTGAGTTTTTTATGTGTTTTAATGATTTAATGTGTTAAACATGTTAGAAACTTTAATATTATGTTTTCTGTAAAGTGTTATATGTATTATGTTGGCTGAATTCAGAACTCGATGTGGAGAAATAAGCCAAATTAGTTTTTCTCTGCACAGTTCGCGAACTGTTTGCTTTCGCTGAAGGGGGCTCGCCCGGCAGGCATGTCAAGGCCAAAACCCCGCCCGGCGGGGAGGTTGCAGAAAATAATAATTTTTTTTGTATATTTTGAAAAGCTAATTGTATGTAATAAATTTTATGACATAAAAGGCATACATTAAAATGCTAAATGAATAGTAATATATTATATGAATAAAATAATATGTAATTATAATTGGATTAATTATAATTAAAGCAAAGGTTTAAATTATAATTGGTTAATTATAATTATAGTTTGATTAATTTTAATCAATTAAAGGTTAATTTAAATTATAATTTGTTTAACTATAATTAATGATGTAGTTTGATTAATTATAAATTATAATTTGATTATAAATTAATTAAAAAAGATGTAATTATAATTAAAGTGAATGTTTAAATTATAATTTGTTTAATTAGAATGTGAGTACGTAATTATTATTTGATTTAATTATGTGAGCAAGTAATATGATTATGTGATGTGATTAATAAATTATAACTTAATAATTAAACAAGAATGAGTTAACCTAGATGGGTTAACTAATTATGTGAATTAGTTATGTGTTAACTAATTTAGATTATTGTGAAATATATAGTGTGTAGGAGTGTTTAAAGAACATGATTTTAATAGTAGCTTGCGCTTGAGG
>JAINUT010001433.1:0-63422 GCA_020205555.1 Panax stipuleanatus | reverse complement strand
TCTTTCACATGCAGAATTTTAAAAATGTCTAAATTACTAATCTCACTACGAAGCATACTTGATGCAAATAAGCTTACCGGGCCGAATTATGAGGACTGGCTAAGAAATCTGAGAATTATTCTCACTGCTGAAAAGATTTCTTATGTCCTAAATTCAACTGTCCCTGAATCTGTTTCGGAAATAGCCTCTGAGAAAGAGATTGCCACTTTCAATAAGTGGCAAGATGATGCATCTGTGGCTCAATGCATCATGCTCGCATCCATGAATAACGAGCTTCAGCGTCAGCACAAAAAAATGGATGCTCCTGCTATGCTGCTTCACCTCAAGGAGTTGTATGGTGAACAGAGTAGGACTGCTAGATATGAGATATCTAAGGAGCTCTTCCGATCTCGGATGACCGAGGGTACTGTCGTCGAGACTCATGTCCTGAAAGTGATCAATTTAATTAAACGCCTTGGACAGCTTGGGTTCATCATGGATGGGGAGTTGAGTAAAGACTTGGTCTTGCAGTCACTCCCTAAGACCTTCTCGCAGTTTGTGGTTAATTTTCACATGAATAAGCTAGATGTCAGCTTGCCTGAGCTGCTTAACATGCTGAAAACTGCAGAAGGTCATTTCCCATCCAAGAAGAACTATATCTTGATGGTGGATTCTTCCAATAAAAGGAAGAGGCCCAAGGTATCTTCTAAAAAGAAGAAATCCAAGAAGGCTAAGGGAAAGGGGAAAGAAAAGGAACAAAAGAAACCAGAACCAGCTAAAGAAATGTGCTTTCATTGCAACGAGCAGGGACATTGGAAAAGGAACTGCAAGAAGTATCTAGCAGAGAAGAAGCTTGGAGAAGCTTCGACTTCCAATCAAGGTTTGTTTATGATTGAAATTAATTTTTCTGAAAGTCATAATTCTATTTGGGTATTGGATATCGGCTGTGGTTCTCACATATGTAATACTGTGCAAGGACTGGTCAGAAGTAGAAAGCTGAACAATGATGAGGTGATCCTACGAGTGGGGAATTGAGCAAAGGTTGCTGCATTAGCTGTAGGAACTTATTGTTTAGCAATGCCTTCGGGCAAGTCCATTTATCTTAATAATTGTTATTATGTTCCGAATATTATTAAAAATATTATTTCAATTTCTGTATTGGATATGGAAGGATTTAACGTTGTTATAAAGAACAATAGTTGTTCTATTTATAAAGACGATGTTTTATATAGTATTGGAAATTTACGAAATGGACTTTATACACTTGACTTACAAGAAAATATATTTCAAATTGAACAAACTAAGAAAAGGAAAAGAGATGATATTAATTATACCTATATGTGGCACTGTAGACTCGGTCATATCAATGAAACAAGATTATCCAAGTTGCACAAGGATGGGCTCTTAGAGCTATCTGATTATGAATCATATCCAACTTGTGAATTTTGTCTCATGGGTAAAATGACTAAATCTCCTTTTAGTGGAAAAGGAGAAAGAGTTACAGAGTTGTTAGCGTTGATTCACACAGACGTTTGTGGACCAATGACAACAAGTGCACGGGGTGGGTATTCTTATTTTATTACTTTCACTGATGATCACTCAAGATTTGGATATGTGTATTTAATGAAATACAAGTCATAATCATTTGAAAAGTTTAAAGAGTTCAGAAGTGAAGTAGAGAAACAAACGGGCAAGAGTATTAAGATACTTTGATCAGATCGAGGTGGAGAATACTTAAGCAGTGAGTTTCTCAATTGTCTCAAAGAAAATGGTATAATCTCACAATGGACTCCTCCAGGTACACCACAGTTAAATAGAGTATCTGAAAGGAGAAATCGAACACTGTTGGACATGGTTCGATCCATGATGAGTTTTATCGACCTTCTAATTTCCTTCTGGGGATATGCCCTAGAAACGACTGCATACTTATTTAACAAGGTACCTATCAAATCCGTCCCAAAGACTCCATATGAGATGTGGAAGGGGAGGAAACCAAATCTTAAGCATGTTAAGACTTGGGGTTGTCTAGCTTATGTCAAAAAGTTTGAAAATGATAAGCTACAGACTAAATCTGATAAGTGTAGATTTGTGGGATACCCTAAAGAAACTTTAGGGTATTATTTCTATCATCCAACTGATCAAAAGGTGTTTGTTGCGAAACATGCTGCCTTCTTGGAAAAGGAGTTTATCCATGAAGGGGTCAGTGGGAGTAAGATATATCTTGAAGAAGTTCAAGAACCACAAATTACCATGGATCAAAGTCAGGTACCTGACCAATTAGAAGAACCTACTATACCACACCCTGTTCGTAAATCTGGAAGAGTACCAAAGATACCTGAGAGGTATGGATTCGTTATAGAGGATGACGATGAGGTACACATCATGAATGATGATGATCCATTGAATTACGAACATGCTATGAGTAATAAAGACTCAGGGAAATGGCTTGAAGCCATGAAATTCGAAATGGACTCCATGTATGAAAATAAAGTATGGACTTTGATTTCACCACCTGAAGGCATTAAGCCTATTGGGTGTAAATGGGTCTTTAAAAGAAAGACGGGAGCGGACGGCAAGGTAGAGACCTATAAGGCCCGACTGGTTGCAAAAGATTTTAAACAAAGACAAGGAGTTGACTATGATGAAACCTTCTCACCAGTAGCTATGCTCAAGTCCATTCAGATTTTGCTTGCGATTGCAGCTTATAACGACTATGAGATCTGGCAGATGGATTGAAAACGGCCTTCCTCAATGGGAAACTTGAGGAGGATGTGTATATGACACAACCAGAGGGATTTGTATCAAAGGTTGGAACAAATCAAGTCTGTAAGCTGCAACGATCAATTTATGGATTGAAGCAAGCTTCTCGTAGATGGAACATTCGTTTTGATGAGACAATCAAAGAGTTTGATTTTATCAAAAATGACGATGAACCATGTGTGTACAAGAAGGTTAGTGGGAGCGCAGTTTCATTCCTTGTATTATATGTTGATGACATATTACTAATAGGGAATGACATTCCTATGCTACAATCGATTAAAATCTGGTTATCTAAACACTTCTCCATGAAGGACTTGGGAGAAGCATCCTATATTTTGGGGATAAAGATCTATAGAGTTAGATCTAAAAGGATACTTGGTTTATCCCAAGGAACGTACATTGATGCGATGCTAAAGAGGTTTAGCATGGAAGATTCCAAAAGAGGTCTTATGTCGATGAGCCATGGAATACATCTCTCCAAGAAACAGGCCCCAAAGACACCTGAGGAGAGAGACCGTATGAGTAAGATCCCTTATGCTTCTGCAATAGGATCTATCATGTACGGTATGATATGTACTAAACCGGATGTTGCTCATGCACTTAGTGTAACGAGCACATACCAGTCGAATCCTGGAGAAGATCACTGGAAGGTAATGAAGAATATCCTAAAGTACTTGAGAAGGACTAAAGATATTTTTCTTATCTACGGTGGGTCTGAATTAAAAATCGGGGGATTCACGGACTCAAGTTTTCAAACAGACCAAGATGACAGTAAATCTGTTTCAGGGTATATGTTTACCTTGAACGGAGGCGCAGTGAGTTGGAAGAGTTCCAAGCAGCAAACAGTTGCTGATTCAGTGACAGAGGCAGAGTATATAGCTGCAAGTGAAGCTGCAAAGGAAGCTGTTTGGATGAAGAAGTTCATAACTAAACTTGGTGTGGTTCCTAGCATTGGAGAAGCAGTTCCTGTTTACTGTGATAACACATGAGTAGTTGCACAAGCTAAGGAGCCCAGGTCTCATCAGAAATCTAAACACGTGTTGCGGCGATTTTATTTGATCAGGGAGATCATTGAAAGAGGAGACGTCACCTTGGAGCGTGAAGACTCTTAAGACAACATTGCAGATCCATTTACTAAAGCTCTAACACAACAGCAGTTTGATCGTCACTTAGAGAAGATGGGTATGAGATACCATGGCGATTGGCTTTAGTGCAAGTGGGAGATTGATAGTAGTGTGCATACAAGCCAATCATGTATGATGATAAAGCACATACTTTGTAAACAATCTTATTTATTTATTAAAAAAATATTTATTTAAGGCATTTAATTATCTACATGGTGCTGTTTTTAATAATATGTAAATAACCCATAGTTTTAAGCAATGATTTTAGAATCATGATGAGATCATGCTAATGAGATCTAAATTCTTAGAAAGCTTAAAAACTAAAATAGTTCCTAATTGTGGGATTACTAAAATGGGGATTAGTAAATCCGGATAGATTGGTACATATGTTGCTTGCTCATTGGATGAGGATGATTGATCTCATGGTCATTTGTGTGGAGACACTAAAGCAAGTATGCAGGTGCTTATTGGAGAATAAGTTCACTGAACATGACTCCATTTCACTTCAATCATGAATTAAACTCCATTTTGAGATTATAATAGATCTTGTTGTGTAGTTTACTTTGATATGCTTCCTTGTTAGCCTTGTTTATCATTATTGAATTGTCTATTATGGTTTGTATTCAATTGCTTAATTGCCAAGCTATCAATTATAGTGATAATCCATATGAGATTGAGAAACGGATTATGGATTTAGATCTGGTCATAATAGCATGTGTTTGTATGTTCTACATGTCGTTGGAATTCATGATTTGTGCTTCGGATAGACATATACCGAAGCACCACTTGTAGTCATTTGAGAACTTGTGTTTAAATCCTTATTAATGTTGAGTCACATAGAAATATAATGGTTTATTTAATTTGGATGTTCACATTCATTCTATCATTTGTGAATTTTATGTGATATGGACATGGTACATCGAGAGATGGCTATGATTTGCTTTCGTGTTCTCGACTAATAATCTTAAGTAATCAATTTGGCTTAACGAGAAGTGTATTGATTTAGATGAAACAATAGGTGAAATTGTAGTCTTATGTCTTCATTATCTAGTTTCTTTCTAGGGATAGTTAGTATTAGTTTAATTGCATATTATTATTCAAAATACTTAATCCATCGTTTAAATAAGATTAAGTTGATTACGGGTTAGTGTTTGGTAATTCTTGTTAAATAATTCTCTGTGGGATCGATACTTTTCTTACTCTATATTATTTGTTGACCACGAGCACTTGCGTGTGTGTGTTGTTTTGATTAACACCCAAACAAGCCAATAATGTACGGTCTTAGTGCCGGCATATCTTTTTCATGAATGAAAACAAATGAGAATGTTCATGGTCTTTGACCAACTAAGAATTTTTAAGTGACTATATGTACTTTGGAATTGTTTTAAAAGAATGAAAAGTGCTATTTCGATTATTCATAGTGCTTCATAACTATTTGTTCAGTTATAGAAGATAAATCATATGATTCTTGATTTTGTGGTTGCGTTATATATTTTTAGACTTGCTGAGCTAGTTATGCTCACTTCTTGCTTGAATTATATGATTGCAGCTAAGAGCGAATGGACTGAAGGATCCGATAAAGATAAGGGCAAATCAAAAATGGATAAATAATTATCTTGTAATAGAATAGTATATTTTGTATGAACTTATACTATGAAGACGAATGATGTAATGGTTATCAAGAACCTGAGAAGGATTTATTATTTTTATTATTGTAATAAGAATTTAGTAAACATGTTCATGTCGATGCAGTTTTGGTTGATTGAATGTGTAGTTAGTAGCACCATGTTACACCATATCTGTGGGTTGAAAGTACCCGGATTTGGGGGCGTCACAGCTCCAATAGTAGTTGTTGGGGGAAATCGTTGAGTCCGTGCTTCACTTGCGCTTACATATGGTACTAACATACATATTTGGAACCCAACTTGACAAAAGCTTAAGTCATTGGGTTTTGAGCCAATTCATATATATTAATCATTCACTCTTTTATTATTTGTCCGATTCGAAACTCCAACAAGTGATATCCTAACAAAAAATTGGACGCAATTGACATGAAGACAATTCATTGGTTAACTGAATACATCTCTTTATTTATGGTATTGAAGTGATTAATTAAATTGTGGTTATCTGACATAGGAATTGATGTGGGTAAAATAACTCACTAAAGAGGAATTTTCACATCTTACTTCAAAATCCTATTAATAAAGTGTATTATAATAATTTCACTTGCGGATTATTTTTGGGCTATGTTTGTTTGTAAGGATTACACTTGAGATATGACTATTAATCATAAGTGTCTTGTTTGTTTTCAAATTTAAATTTGGGACTATTAGTCCAGATATTATAAAATAGCTTAATATAGGGGATTATTTAATACCATGTTCAACCAGGTATTATAATCCCCACTATTGGGACTAAATTTTTTTTAAACAAAATTATCATCAACATTTTTCTAAAATAACAATAATATCCTATTATATCCAATAAGCTTATTATTGGTAAACAATTTATTATTGGTAAACAACTTCTTATTGGTAAACTGTTTATTATTGGTAAATAGCTTATTAGTAAACAACTTATTATTTAAATAACTTATTGGTAAACAACTTATTATTGGTAAATAACTTATTATTTAAACAACTTATTGATAAATAACTTATTATTGGTAAACAATTTATTATTGGTAAATAGCTTATTGGTAAACAACTTATTATTTAAACAGTATATTGGTAAACAACTTATTATTTGTAAACAGCTTATTATTTAAACACCTTATTTGTGACAACCTGAGAAATTGGATAGTCTTGTAAATTAAGTTTAAAGAATGATTTTTAAATAAAATAAGTTTTTAATGATAATATTATGTGTTATGTGTTTAAAGGTCTTATTTTAACATAGAATGTGACTATGGGTTAGAATTTACGAGTTTCAGATTCGTATAAGGAAATAATTTTTTTCCGAGAAAAATACGTAAAAATATTATTCACCCGAAAACACTTTTACGGTTTTTCAATTTTTCAAAGAACGCGTAAATGTTGATATGATAAAGAAAGACGGAATATACAATAAAATTTGGAGAATGATAAATGCAGTTTTTGACCTGTGTAATGAATTTTGTAAGTTAATTAAATATAATACGAATTATTATACAAGGAGAATACGAGAAAGATACGAGTATAATACGAATTATTATACGAGTATAATACGACGAATAATACGACGTATAATATGAGAATAATACGACGTATAATATAAAAATAATACGAGTATAATACGAGAATTATACGATAAGAATACGAGAAGTCAAAATTAACAAAAGTCAATCAAAGTCAAGGTAGACTATTTAGCTATTGGATTTTGACTTTGAGAAGCCCAACAGGAAGTGTTAGGAGGCCCAATGATAAATTAAATTAAGGCCCAAATTTATGTTAATTCAAGACCAAAGAATTACCCAAATTGAATTCGAACCAAGCCCAAACCCAAGGTCCAACAAGATAGGTCAACCATGGGTCATGGGTAGGTTAAAAGGAGATGGGACAACCCATGTGGGAACCCTTTGGGGACTAAAAATCGGGCCATCCCAAGATTCCTTGGGAAGCTTGGTCAAATATCAAGAGTAAGGAGGTGGCATTTAATGTCATTTGACACAAAAGTCTTGGTTAAGTTAGTTTAACTCAACCATGGTTAAACTGTGGAGGTTGATGAGGGGGATGTTTTTAAGATGAGCAAACTTACGGGTGTTGACCATTCAAGACTCAAATTAAAGTGACCAACTCATAAGCTATTGCAAAGTTATCTTAATGACCCTTTAGCCCTAAGTCTTGCTTTTCAATAAAAGCTAAGACATTTTACTTTTCAAGTGTTAGTTTATTTCAACCAACACATTCAAGAGCAAAGTTCTTATATTCTAGAGAGAAGTGAGATCAAATTCAAGTAATCAAAAAGAAGGAATGGCTAAGTAAATTCATCAACCAACCAAGAACTCAAGAGGTATTAACTAGAACCTTAATTCTTCATCATTTTCAAGTTGTAGACTTGTTAGAACGTGTTTTATTGGTGGTTGGAGAAAGATTCGTTTGAATCATATATATTCCGGTGGAATAAGGAAGAATTAGTGGATTTAAAACACAGATAATCGCATAATAAGTGAAATCGTAATCGTTAATAATGAACTAAACGAAGAACGTACAAAAACTAAGAGTTTGTTGTTGATGGACAAGTTTAAAACCATCGTATATATGTTAGTTTTAATGTTTGAGTGGAAAATATTAGAATTGCATAAGTTGGGGAAATGTTCCTGTGACGCCCCCAAATCCGTGTAACATCAAACACCGGATGTGGTGCTCACGATACATCATACACTATCATCTAACTAAGTAAACTCCAGAAATAACAATAATAATAATAGTTACATACTTATTCAAATAAAATCCCAAGTCTTCACAACCTTAAATAAACTAAAACTTAAACTTAAACTTAAACTTAGCGTCTATCGCTACATTACATCAAATGAGAAAATATAAACTTATTACATAAATAACTTTCATCATTTCATCTTAGTCTTTCCCTTGTCCTTGCCCTAGCCCTCAGCCTTCTCATCCTTGACTGAAATGTTTGAGCAAGATTGAGCACAATTTGCCTAGAAAGTATATAAAGTAGTTTGATAATAAACATCTAGAGTAGAGGTATATGTATTGTATTTCTCAACAATTGAAAGAGTAATGAAGAGGTAAATGCGAATATTAAAGATAAGAGTTTAGGGTTTGCAATAGCATACTAAGGGGTGTTAATACGCTGAATATTGTTTTGTTTCATCAAAAATCATCAGACGTCTTAACAATCAGATAGATTGTAAAATATTCTCCGCAAGTACTCCAGGTGATCAGCCTATTGTACCCTACATTGTGCACAAGTATGAAATTTAAATGCATAAGCATAAATGGGACTATATGCCCGGCATTCATTTGCCCCGTTATCCGGGTTGTTCATCTTAGTATTCTCACGAGACCGCACCAAAGCAATTTGGATTGGTAAACTTTAAGAGCTATAATGACTTTGGATTGTTCAAATAATATAACGTTTCGCACTATATTATCTAGCCGGAACAAAAGGCCAGAAAGCATACATAAAAACTGTTCATTAATGATTAAGAACTTTAAAGCATAACAATTGAAATAACAATTGAGTAATCATCAATAAAGCTTGTACAATATTTAAATCTGTATAACTTACGACATAGGAAACTTGTACATATTAATAAATAGCACAAGTTAAGAAACTCACGATCACTGAATAAGTGAATACGGATATAATACTTGCTAAATTAAAAGAGTAAAGCTTGCTCAATGAAAAGTAAAGTCAAGAAACTTGCCTGATAAGTCTGCTACAGTTAAAGCTATCTACTAGTTCTTCACGTAACCTAATCATTTCAGTCACATTAAAGCAACTAAGTAATCAAATACTAATCTTAAGGATAATTATTTCATTTCATTTCAATTAGAATATTAATTTAATTATCATTCTATTATTAATACAAACTAATCACATAGCATGTTGCATCATATAGGTACAAGTGTTCAAGTTTAGAATCTGAAAGAAAAGGAAAAAATTAAATTTTCTGATCCGACCCGAACCGACACGGCGCAGCTGCGCAGGAATAAGCCTTATGAATGGCGTAGCTGCGCCATTCATCATGCCCAGAAAGTTTTTCTTTACCCTGCAGCCTACTTCGCGATTTAATTCCCATTAATCTATAGATTGTATGACCATGATACTTGGACACAATCAACTTCATACAGCATAGTATTTTATAAAAAATTTTACATACACGAAACTAACACGTTAAGACCACAATCTAGGAGCCTAGATAAGCGTGCACGAACAGCTTCTAGACTTTGAAAAATTCTGGGTTTTCCAGATTTCTGTAGATTTTTCTTATTTTCATGCTAGTTCCCGAAATTCATAACTTGCTCAATTTAACTCCATTTTCTTTGAAACTTGGTCAGATTAGACATCATACTACCTAGTACTTTACAAAATTATTACATACATCAAACAGTTTATCGAAGGTATGATTTCAAAGGTCCGAAAAATCCAAAAAGTCACAGATTACTAGTTTAGTTCAATTCATCAAAAATTCATGATTTGCTTCTAACATGAAATTTGTTTGCTCATACTGTCCAGATCACTTAATATAGCATGTTCACTCATATTACAACATTCAACTTCAACAAATTTCCACGTTTTGATGAATTTAGCATCTTAGAGTCATTTTCTCAAACATAGAGCATGCATATCATATTTTAATGAAATTCAAAGCATACTTGGCATGATTAATCCAGAACTTTCGTTCCTTTCCAACATATGATCATCTACTATCAACAACATAATCAAGCACAACCCAAACCATATATCTTCCTTCACTTTCATGCAAGTATTATCACTTTTCATTTAAATACAATACAAGGGTTTCAAACTAACCTCTTGGATGAAATTCTCTGGAACTAAAGCTTGATACAATCCTTCCTTTGCTTGCAAAATTCTCTAGAACTCTAGAAAGCTTTATATCCCTCTCAAACTCTCCATGTCTCTCTCGGAATGAATTTTTTTTAGCAAAAAGAATAGTATTTTGGGTGGAGAGTATATATAGAAATTGATATTGCTTGAATCTTCCACCCCTCCAATTCCATAACGTCAATTGCACCTTCATAATATCCACTCATCAGTTTAGCTAATTAATAAAAAGAAAGTGGGAGTTGAGAGAATGAAGAGACTTTGGGTTTAAAGAATAAAAATGAAATACTCCCTCTTCTTCAATTTGTATAACCGTACCCTCCTTTTCCTTGTCCCATATTGCTTGTCACGTGAGTCCCCTCTCCCACCAGCTGATGCATTTTTATTAACTAATAAAAATATTATTTTAATCATCTACTCAATTAATAAATTATTTTACCATGTTGCCCTTCGAAATTAAACTTTTCGATACTAATATCGATTCTTACTAAAATTAACGTTTCGAACGTCGTGGAATTATTCATTTCACCAAATTAGCTTCCGAAATTCGAGTTTGACTTTTTATCCAAAAAAGTCAATCAGTTGACTTTGACCAAAAAGTCAACCACGACATATTTTGTGGTTGCAGTCTATTCTGACTAATTTTGACGTTCCGGACTCAAATATACAATCCGCGTCATCAAATTCTGCTCTGAACTAAAATTCGAGTTTTAATTCCGTTCCTTGTAATTAATAAAATTAATAACTACTTATTAAATTTAAATAATTAAATAATCCAAATCAACTATTTAAATACATCTCATTGCATAACTTCAAATAAAATATATGTTTATATATATGTATAGCACATTTATATATAGTAATAGAAATCACACAAGAGTTTCACATAAATTTGTTTATTGATAATTATTAAATCACATAACGATCTCGGACATTGCATTCACCCTCCCTTATAAGGATTCCATCCCCGGAATCATTACAAAGTTAAACAAAAAGACTAGGGTAATTTTTTTATCATTTTCTCCTCGAGTTCCCACGTTGCCTCGTCGGCGTTGTGGTTCCTTCATACTACCTTTACAGAAGGTATTATCTTATTTCTTAAAACTTGTTCTTTTCTATCAATTATTTGTACAGGGATCTCTTCATAAGTTAAGTACTTTTCAAACTGGATGGGTTCATACTCTATGACATGCTTGTAATCCTGTTTATAGGATCGTAAAACTAACACATGGAACACATTGTGTATATGCTATAACTCCGGAGGTAAAGCTATTTCATAAGCTACCACACTGACTCGCCTTAACACTTCAAAGGGTCCTATAAATTTGGGACTCAATTTTCCTTTCTTCCCAAATCTCATCTTCCCTTTTCAGGGAGACACCTTTAGAAATACATAAGTGCCGACGACGAAGTCTCGTTGCTGCCGATGTTGATCAGCATATTTCTTCTGTCGATCTTGAGCCGTCACTAATCTTGCTCATATTGTTTTGATCACATCTGCAGTCTGCTGCACCAATTCCGGCCCTAGCAGTTAACGTTCACCCACTTCATCCCATCACAATGGCGTTCTGCATTTTCTTCCATATAGAGCTTCATAAGGTGGTATACCGATGCTCGCGTGGTAGCTGTTGTTGTATGCAAACTCCTCCAACGGTAGATGGTCATCCCAGCTTCCTTTGAAGTCCATAACACATGCTCTCAGCATGTCCTCTAACGTTTGAATAGTTCTCTTGCTCTGCCCATCTTTCTGAGGATGATAAGCAGTGCTCAACCTCAGTTGCGTTCCCATGCGCTCTTGAAAGCTTTTCCAGAAATTTGCTGTGAATCGCGGATCGCGATCTGACACAATTGATACCGGTATTCCGTGCCTGGAGATAATTTCTTTGACGTAAAGTTTTGCCAACTGTTCCAAATTGTTTCTGATCTTTATTGGCAAGAAATGCGCTGACTTGGTCAATCGATCAACGATCACCCATACTGCATTGTAACCCTTCTGTGTAGTTGGAAGTCATACCACGAAGTCCATCGTAATATGCTCCCACTTCCATTCTGGAATTTCTAGAGGTTGAAGTAACCCGCTCGATTTCTGATGTTCTGCCTTGACTCTCTGGCATGTTAAACACCTACTGATGCACTCTGCGACTTCTCTCTTCATATTGGGCCACCAATAATGTTGGCGAAGATCCTTGTACATCTTTGTGCTTCCCAGATGGATTGAGTAACTTGAACTATGAGCTTCCTGCAAAATTTCTTCCTTTAATTCAGATACTGCTGGCACCCAAATTCTCTTCTCAGATCTTAATAATTCATCACCATCCACACTGAATTTAAGCTCGTCCCCATCTGAAATTCTTTTTCTCACCTTCTCACATTCTTCATTGCTGCTTTGTGCTTCCTTTATTTTGTCCAATAGAGTCGGATGAGCCTCCATTGCAAACAATTTCTCATTTGACTCCATCAAACTCTTTATCTCGAGTTCCAATCTAGCCATCTACTTGATTAACTCCTCCTGAGTTGTTAGCATTGTCAACTTACCATTACCCTTCCTGCTTAGCGCATCTGCTACCATGTTAGCTTTCCCCGGATGATATAAAATTTCGCAATCGTAATCCTTTATTAATTCCAACCATCTCCTTTGTCTCATATTCAACTCCTTCTGCGTGAAGATATTCTTTAGACTTTTATGGTCCGTGTATATTTCACACTTTATACCATATAAATAGTGCCTCCATATTTTTAGGGAAAATACTATCGCTGCCAATTCCAGGTCATGGGTAGGATATCCCTTTTCGTAATCCTTCAACTGACGCGATGCGTAAGCAATAACTTTACCATGTTGCAAAAGCACATAGGCAAGTCCTTTGTGCGACGCATCACTATAAACCACAAAATCACCCGTATCATCTGGTAAAGACAACACTGGCGCTTCACTCAATCTTTTCTTTAGTTCCTGAAAACTTTCTTCACACTTCTCTGTCCACACAAATTTTACCGACTTCTTCGTTAGATTCGTCAAAGTTCCTGCTATCTTCGAAAAATCTTGAATAAACCTCCTGTAATAGCCTGCCAATCCTAAGAAACTTCTTACTTCTGTTGGTGTCTTTGGTTATTCCCAATTCTGTACCGCTTCCACATTTGCTGGATCCACGGAGATTCCGTTCTTGTCAATCACATGCCCCAGAAATTGAACTCTTTCCAACCAGAACTCACACTTCAAAAATTTTGCGTATAACTTATCCTTTCTCGACGCCTCCAACACCACTCTTAAATGTTCAGCATGATCTTCCTGAGTCTTGGAATAGATCAGGATATCATCTATGAACACAACTACTAATTTGTCTAAGTATTGCTTGAATACCCGGTTCATCATGTCCATAAATGCTGCCGGCGCGTTTGTTAACCCAAATGACATCACCAGGAACTCGTAGTGGCCGTAGCGAGTCTTGAACGCTGTCTTTGGTACATCTTCCTTCCTCACCTTCAGCTGGTGATATCCCGTCCTCAAGTCAATTTTGGAAAAATATTTCGCTCCCTTTAACTGATCGAACAGATCGTCTATCCTAGGTAACAGGTAGCTGTTCTTGATCGTCACTTTGTTCAACTCTTGATAGTCGATGCAAAGTCTTAACGATCCGTCCTTCTTTTTTCACAAATAAAGCTGGTGCTCCCCAAGGAGACACACTCGATTGAATATACTTCCTATCCAATAATTCCTGTAACTGTACCATCAGCTCCTTCATCTCCATCGGTGCCATTCTGTATAGGGCTTTCGAAATTGGTGCCGTTCCCGGTACTAAATCTATGACGAATTCGACCTCCCTATCTGGCGGAAGACCTGGCAAATCCTCCGAAAATATATCTAAAAATTCATTTACTACTGGTATCTGTCCCATCTCTATCCCTACTTTCTGTGTATTGACGATATGGGCCAAATAACCTACAAATCCTTATTTTTAACAACTTCCTAGCTTGCATCATCGTCAGACAGCTCGAGTGTCTTGGCGACTTACTACCATAGAACACTACCTTAGATTGATCTGGAGTCTGAAGGTTTATACATTTTTTTTGGCAATCTATTATTGCCCCATGGTTAAATAACCAATCCATTCCTAGAATTACATTAAATTCTCCTAATTGGATCAGAATTAAATCCACAGGTAACTTATACCCCCTGATATCTACAACACAATTCCTATGAATATGGCTAACGGGAATTATTTCCTTATTCGCAACTTCTATGTTCATAGGATATTCTAATTCTTCCTGGGGTAAGTTTAATTGTTGAGAGAATTCATGCGATACGACGGAACAAGTAGCACCTGAATCAAATAATATATAAGCAGATATATCATTGATCAGAATGATACCTGAAACCACGTCTTTTAATGCGACCGAATCCTGAACTGTCATGTTGAACGTCCTTGCTGTTGGTCAATTCTGAGTTGGTGGTCCAGTAATTGTGAGATTTCCACCGCTTGATCCCCTTCCTCCATTTCCTCCTCCTGAATTCTTCTTTGGATAATTCCTTGCCTGATGATCTAATGCTCCGTAGTTGATGCATCCATTCCTCTTTGGTGCAGAGCAATTGGGAGAAATGTGCCCTTCCTGCCCGCAATTGAAGCAAACATTCTTCCCTTTTAGATATGCACCCGAGTGATTCTTCCCACACTCATTGCATGCCTTATTTCTCTTCTTTGTTTCCTCTGGTTTGCCCCCAGAGTTTTCTGGACTGAAGTTGTTATTGCTGTTGTTGTTGTTCCACTTCCTTTTATTTGCACCACCGCTGCTACTACCTTCCCCTCGATTCCCTCCTTCATTCTTCTTCTTCTTCTCCTTGTTAAATTTCATCAGGGCTTCACTTCCGCCCTCAGCAATTATAGCTTTCTCCAGAAGAGTCGCGAAGCTGTTCGTCTGCAACACCGAAAGTCTGCTGTATAACCATGGTTTGAGGCCCTGCTCGAACCTCCTCGTCTTCCTCTCCTCAATGTCGACTTGATGAGGCGCGAACCTCATAAGTTCGTTAAATTTTGCGGCGTACTAGGGTACCGTCATATCTTCTTACTTCAGCTCCAAGAATCGCATCTCCATGCGACTCTGCATACTCACAGGAAAGTAGTTTTAAAAAAAAACCTCTTTAAACCTCTCCCAAGGTATCACACCTTCTCCATCCTTGTTCTGGTTCGCCTCCCACCAGAAGTTGGCTTCACCCTTCAACATGTACGTGGCGAAGATTGTTTTCTGCTCATTTCTTACTCGGGCGATAGCAATTGCCTTTTCGATTTCTTTGATCCATGTCTGGGCTTCGATGGGTTCGGTGGTTCCTTTGAACTCAAGGGGTCCCGCGCTCTTGAAGTCCTTAAAGGTTGCCACTTGGGCCGTCGGAGGGTTATTGTTATTCAGGGTTTGATTCTGTAGTTCCCCAACTAACATGTCTATAAATTATTGCATGGGGTTCGGTTGATCCCCAGCATTACCGCCTGACTCCTCTGGTATCTGTTGACGACGTTTTCCTCTAGCCATCTTTCTGTTTAAATAAACTTATTGTCATCATCTCATCACTTATTCCTACAACATTCATAACTTATATAACAACTTAATCATCACATCACATATTTAAATAAAAGCATATTTATTTAATTAAAAACCATAATACCAAAGTATTTAATCATCTTATGGCATTAAGCCATTTACATCACTTAAACCAAAATACTTAGCAAAAATTGGAAATCAAGTACTTATATCATAAATAAACGTATGACACACTAATAATAAAAGTTTATCACAAATAAACTAAAGACCCCGCCTAATGGCGACTTCATGCTCTTCATCCGCTATCTCCCGTATCAACCCTTGGCTTATGGCATGTCTAGACCGGTACTCCTCACGTGGAAAGTGATACACCCGATGTTGGAACCTACCATGCGCTGATCTAAATGCGTAGTTCATTCTGTCCATCCTAACCTTCTTATCTCTTACTTCTCCTTCTAACTCGCTTGTTAGGTTCTCTGCCCGAACACGACCTCTCATCTCATTTCTCCAGTAAGTGGTAATCATCTGCTTTTTAGATTGGAGACTCTGAACCCTCGACTCTAATCCGTTAATTGAATGTCCCAAGTGGGTCCTGATAGCCTCCTTCTCATCCTTCACCTTATCCGCCTTTTGGTTTGATGCTCGCAGGTTATCAGCCAGATCCGCGTTTCTAATCATCAGATGATGCACCAACGCACCAAGCAATGCTACAGCTCCCTTCTCCTCCTGATACAGCTCCTCCAACTCATGGACTCTGTCATCCAGCTCTGTAATCCTATCCATCAACTTAGCTAACAGCCTATCCTCAGGTGCTTCTTCGGAGTCCTCCTCGGGCTCCTCTTCCTCCGGATCCTCCTCAAGGTCCTCATCTGGGTCTGAATCAGCTGCTGCCTTAGCTATGGGCTCGAGTGCAACTATCACCAACTGCTCACTAACAACGTGAATATCTCTAATATCCTCTTCTCTTGACATCCTACAATCAAGACAAAATAACTCGATTAGTATTTTAAAATAAACATTGTTTTTGTTTTTTTTTTAGTAAAAATAAATTTGACACAACACTTAGAACTCTACGTGAGTTCATCACCCTATTATCTTCACTAACTTCTCTAAGGTTATCCCACCTAAGGTTTATAACCTACGGCTTTGATACCAACCTGTGATGCCCCCAAATCCGTGTAACATAGAACACCAGATGTGGTGCTCACGATACATCATACACCATCATCTAACTAAGTAAACTCCAAAAATAACAATAATAATAATAGTTACATACTTATTCAAATAAAATCCCAAGTCTTCACAACCTTAAATAAACTCAAACTTAAACTTAAACTTAGTGTCTATCGTTACATTACATCAAATGCGAAAATATAAACTTATTACATAAATAACTTTCATCATTTCATCTTAGTCTTTCCCTTGTCCTTGCCCGAGCCCTCAACCTTCTCATCTTTGATTGAAATGTTTAAGCAAGAATGATCATAATTTGCCCAGCAAGTATATAAAGTAGTTTGATAATAAACATCTAGAGTAGAGGTATATGTATTGTATTTCTCAACAATTGAAAGAGTAATGAAGAGGTAAATACGAATATTAAAGATAAGAGTTTTAGGGTTTGTAATAGCATACTAAGGGGTGTTAATACCCTGAACATTATTTTGTTTCATCAAAAACCATTAGACGTCTTATCAATCAGATAGATTGTAAAACATTCTCCGCAAGTACTCCAGGTGATCAGCCTATTGTACCCTACATTGTGCACAAGTATGAAATTTAAATGCATAAGCATAAATGGGACTATATGCCCGACATTCGTTTGCCCCGTTATCCGGGTTGTTCATCTTAGTATTGTCACGAGACCGCACCAAAGCAATTTGGATTGGTAAACTTTAAGAGCTATAATGAATTTGGATTGTTCAAATAATATAACGTTTCGCATTTATATTATCTAGCCGGAACAAAAGGCCAGAAAGCATACTTTAAAATAGTTCATTAATGATTAAGAACTTTAAAGCATAACAATTGAAATAACAATTGAGTAATCATCAATAAAGCTTGTACAATATTTGAATCTGTATAACGTACGACATAGGAAACTTGTACATATTAATAAATAACACAAGTTAAGAAACTCACGATCATTGAATAAGTGAATACGGATAGAATATTTACTCAATTAAAAGAGTAAAGCTTGCTCAATGAAAAGTAAAGTCAAGAAACTTGCCTGATAAGTCTGCTACAGTTAAAGTTATCTACTAGTTCTTCACGTAACCTAATCATTTTAGTCACATTAAAGCAACTAAGTAATCAAATACTAATCACATTAAAGCAACTAAGTAATCAAATACTAATCTGAAAGAAAAGGAAAAATAAATTTTTTGATCCGACCCGACCCTGATCCGATCCGACCCGACCCGACCCGAACCGGTACGGCGCTGCTGCGCAGGAATAAGCCTTATGAATGGCGCAGCTGCGCCATTCATCATGCCCAGAAAGTTTTTCTTTACCCTGCAGCCAACTTCACGATTTAATTCCCATTAATCTATAGATTGTATGACCATGATACTTGGACACAATCAACTTCATACAGCATAGTATTTTATAAAAATATTACATACATGAAACTAATATGTTAAGACCACAATCTAGGAGCCTAGATAAGCGTGCACGAACAGCTTCCAGACTTAGAAAAATTCTTAGTTTTCCAGATTTCTGCAGGTTTTTCTTATTTTCATGCTAGTTCCCGAAATTCATAACTTGCTCAATTTAACTCCGTTTCTTTTGAAACTTGGTCAGGTTAGACATCATACTACCTAGTATTTTACAAAATTATTATATACATCAAACAGATTACCGAAGGTGTGATTTCAAAGGTCCGAAAAACCCGAAAAGTCACAGATTACTAGTTTAGTTCAATTTGTCAAAAATTCGTGAGTTTGCTTCTATCATGCAATTTGTTTGCTCATACTGTCCAGATCACTTAATATAGCATCTTCACTCATATTACAACATTCAACTTCAACAAATTTCCACGTTTTGATGAATTTAGCATCTTAGAGTCAATTTCTCAAACATAGAGCATGCATATTATATTTTAATGAAATTCAAAGCATACATGGCATGATTAATCTAGAAATTTTGTTCCTTTCCAACATATGATCATCTACTATCAACAACATAATCAAGCACAACCCAAACCATATATCTTCTTTCACTTTCATGCAAGTATTATCACTTTTCATATAAATACAATATAAGGGTTTCAAACTAACCTCTTGGATGAAATTCTCTGGAACTAAAGCTTGATACAATCCTTCCTTTGCTTGCAAAATTCTCCAAAACTCTAGAAAGCTTTATATCCCTCTCAAACTCTCCATGTCTCTCTCGGAATGAAATTTTTTTTAGCAAAAGGAATAGTATTTTGGGTGGAGAGTATATATAGAAATTGATATTGCTTGAATCTTCCACCCGTCCAATTCCATAATGTCAATTGCACCCTCATAATATCCACTCATCAGTTTAGCTAATTAATAAAAAGAAAGTGGGAGTTGAGAGAATAAAGAGACTTTGGGTTTAAAGAATAAAAATGAAATACTCCCTCTTCTTCAATTTGTGTAACTGTACCCTCCTTTTCCTTGTCCCATATTGCTTGTCACGTGAGTCCCCTCTCCCACCAGCTGATGCATTTTTATTAACTAATAAAAATATTATTTTAATCATCTACTCAATTAATAAATTATTTTACCATTTTGCCCTTCGGAACCAAACTTTTCGACACTAATATCGATTCTTACTAAAATTGACGTTCCAAACGTCGTGGGATTATTCATTTCGCCAAATTAGCTTTCGAAATTTGGATTTGACTTTTTATCCAAAAAAGTCAATCAGTTGACTTTGACCAAAAAATCAACCACGACATATTTTGTGGTGACAGTCTATTCTGACTAATTTTGACGTTCCGGACTCAAATATACTGTCCGCTTCTTCAAATTTCGCTCCGAACTCAAATTCGAGTTTTAATTCCAACCCTTGTAATTAATAAAATTAATAACTACTTATTAAATTTAAATAATTAAATAATCCAAATCAACTATTTAAATACTTCTCATCGCATAACTTCAAATAAAATATATGTTTATATATATGTATAGCACATTTATATATAGTAATAGAAATCACACAAGAGTTTCACATAAATTCGTTTATTGGTAATTATTAAATCACATAACGATCTCGGATATTACAGTTCCGATTGGAATGATGTAAAAATATTCTATAACAAAGTTATGGCAAAATTTTTAGTAAAAAACGTTAACCGTTGAAATCATAGTTCGTTATAATTTTTGGACGAATAAGGAATGTTAGCTAATAAACCCGAATAATTAGGGTTTCATAAGAATGTTAGAGAATATGAAAAATATGAGCCATAGGCTCGAGAACAAATTCATTCAGGTATCGGATGAGTAAGTTACGGACGAACGAACGATAAACATTAAAAAAACTTAAATTAAAAGACGAAGGACTTTTGAGCTGACGAATAGGCTTGTTAACGAATTCATAAAATTATTCTGTTCGGGGGAAATCTAAATATGTAAGATGAGCAAGAATTTGGCTCGGGAAAGGACTCATGTCGAGTTGAAATGATGAAGTTACGAGTTAGCAAAGTTAGCATCTGAATCATTGCATGAAAAATGCAAAATTTTTTGAGTTTTAAGCCTAGCGCCAGCCAAATCTTGGAACCTGGCACCGCATCGTCGGTTCAGAAGATTGGCTCCTTCTAGTGGGAGCCGCTGTGCCTGTTTTGTACTGGATCCGGGTGCCGCAGCGCCGAATCAGGGCAAGTCATAGAGAAGAACTTTTGATGCCTCAGAACTTAGGGAAAGTATACGGAGCGATTATGAACGTAAATTTCACGTAATGTAACACTTTAAGGAGTGATTAAAACCTTAAGTAAAGGTTAAATGGAAGTTTAAAAGATAGAAAATGTAAGTGTTAAACACTTAAGCCAATAAAGATGTTTAGTGTATGCGTAAGATGAACGTGAATAGCATACACACGAGTGTATGGTTTGGATGTAGAGTAACGAAGTTCGATAAAGGACGTGTAAACGTCGAGAAACCTAGTTAATTGTAATAACTTGTAAAGTGTTCCAAATCAAATGAAACAGACATTATAAGATAGGAGATAGAGTTAATGTAAAACCATCGTAGAGGATGATTATAAGAGTTGAGACATCTTCTCATGTCGTAACGCCGAAAGAAGATTATAAAAGTTTGGTTGTGTAAAGTTATACAACGCGAAACATAAGAAACTAAAGTTAATTGAATCTAATTTGTAAGGTAAATTTATGACTAATTGGTATATGTTATCCTTATGTGATATATAGGGATTTCGAAAAATAGTATAGCATAAACTGTAAGCAGTGCTTAAGGCAAGTTTCATAACCTGTATATGATTTTATTCTGTGCAAGCTTCTTACGTCATTCAAATTATGAAATTGAATGCAAGTTTTCTATCTATGTGCAAATGTGTTATATTTGTACAAGATGTTATTGTGAATGAGGCCATGTGCCAATTTTCCGCACTTATGTGCTATTGAGATGAACTATTTTGTGATTGAAATGTTCAAGTTGAAAGAGTTTTGTTTATTCATGAACTGTGTTAAGGTTATGTTTGTGCTAGTTATTTTAGCTAGACAGGATGATAGGATGTTAATTGAGTTAAGGTGTATGTACAGTCGTACTTTTTAATTTTTATCTTGTAGTAACTGAGTTAAACAACTCCTTTATATGGGCAGAGGTTTATAATAAGCTAGTAACAGATCTAACTCAGTGCGTAAGACAGTGTAGATGAGACGACAAACTAATTCATTAGTTTTCGATGGGGAGCCACTCAACTTATTTTATTGATAACTGTTGAGAACTCGATGTGTGCTATATATTATGTTTTGTAAATGTATGTAGAAATGGTGATTTTTTTTCACATATATTGTTGTGTTGGATGAGTTAAGTCCTAAAAGTATTAAAGGATATATTGTTGTTAATATATATAAGAAGATAGATGTTATTGATGTTTTAAAATGATAGGGATCAGACTTATTCCAGTTATTCGAGCTGCTTTATAACTCTTGTTCATTTATTGAAGTCTTTAAAGAATAGAATATTTGATTCTTGATTTTGTTGTTATTCAATTGCTAGAACTTGCTGGGCAATTGAATGCTCACACTTGCTTAAAATAAAAATATTTTCAGTGAAGATAGAAAGAACTGAAGGATCCAATGAAGAGTATGGGAAAGATTAAGCCGAGTCTTGAAGATTGTATGTTAAACTTTATTTGTATCTGTTGTGGCGGATAAAAGTCACATATATAGTAAAGAAGTAAATGAATAATGTAAATTTCATTATTTGTATGCATTGAAATTTTAAGGTAATAGAATATGAGATTTTGAGGAAATATATTGTTATATTTTGAAGATTTAAATTATATCTTAAGGATATATGGAAGTGTGTTTGGAAGGAGTAGCACTCGTAATGTACCAAACTCGGGGATGAAGATAGACTGGGTTTGGGGACATTACAAGTTGGTATCAGAGCTGATAAATATAAACCTTAGGTGGGAGTATCTTAGGCTATAATCTTAGAGAAGAAAGATGAAGATAGTAATAAGATAAACTCAAAAAAAAAATTTAATAAATGAATTTAGGAAATTCATCAAAAGAGTAAGTAATAGTAAAATGATATATTGTTATGTGAAAATAATTATATATCATTATGGTGGGTTCTTGACTCAGAATTGTATGATATGTTTTTAAGCACATAAATGTGTGGACAGTTCTTTATTTGTTCTTAAACTACATATTTCTATGACAAGTTCCTAAACTCATACAAATGTGGTATGTTTCTAAACTTATAATGTATGTTAAGTAATCTGAATGCAACATTATTTCTAAAATTGTAAGATATTAATCAAGATATTAAAATTGGTTAATAGAAGAAGAAAGCATAGCTAATCTTATTGTTAAGGAGAAGCTAGCAGTTGTACTTCAGCAAATAGCTATAGTATTAACTAAGGATGAATAAGAGAAAGGAAGGTAGCAAACTCTAAATTGAGCTAAAGGTGAATAACCCTAACAATAGGGGTTTAAAGAAAAAATAGGTGATGTCAAAGAAAGATATACACACGTGGTGTTAAAAATAAACACTGGTTTTCATAATAAGAAAGAAGAGACACTGGTGGTGTGATGCCCCCAAATTCAGGTCCCTTTTATTACCTCGGATCCGGTGCAATCACGATACTACTAGTCAAATATTTACATCTTTTATCCATAACTTAATGAATATAACTTAGCTTAACACAATTTAGAACATAATTTCTTTTCATTTTTAGGATCTGTATAATGACCCCAAACTTTTATAACTTGGTCATATACCATCCCTGTCTATACATTATATTCGATGTTATAAAAATGCGGAATAACTTAAACTTTTTCAATCTTCTTTGAATAAAATCTTTTATTGATTTTCATAACTTTAAATCACTTACATAACCTTGGATCAACTTATGTTATGAATCACTATATTCGAATTACTGTATAAGATTTTATATCTCGATACGATATATGTATCACATTGTACAACTTTACATCTTATTTCAATATTCTTAACATATCGAATAGTATGACTATACAACTCTACATAAGTCGAACAGCTTAAACCACTATCAAGTACATCATATAAAACTTAAACATTGTTTAAGATCATATCATTAGATAACTACATCGATCTCCTTGCGAAACTATGGAACTCTATCAATCAAGTAGCATGTAACTTTAATCGTGAGTCCTTAACCTACAAAAACGGTTATTTGCAAGAGTGAGCTCGAAAGCTCAGCAATTCTAACAATTTTCATGCATCACATAGCATATAATATCATATTCAGTTCATGCATTTATAATAAATTAATATTTACTATATGTTACTTCTCACATAACAGGCATAGAAATTCACTTCACAAGTATATCATCAAAGATCAACTTTCAATCTCATATATATCTCATATACATACATCAACATTCTCATAGCATAATATATCTCAACTAACAGTTATTGAATTCATATGTCAAATAAGAACTGAAAGATTTACCTGGCGCGAAGTTTATCAACTATAACTTAACTGCTTATAGCTATCTGCACTTCGTGTATTCCTACACAATTATACAATTATAGATTCATGCCCATCAGTCATACATCTATATATTCTTAATATAATAATAAGTATTACATCTTTTCCTAACTTGGTTTGTAAAACCATCATTTTACTTTCTTATCATACTTTTAGGATAACTATGTATGTATAGGTATACCTTAACCATACATATTTAATAGCAACATTCATAACCCTTAGCACACACTTGATTCACTATGTGTTCAACACGTATTTAAAACTCATAGATAAGGGTTCCACATTGTTCTTACGTTTTGCAAACCTTAGGAAAATTTATCAATTTTGGGTTTTATATCATCATTACATCAATGAACACTCAACACATCATTTAGACTCTGTTTCGTAACTCATGATAATAATGTAAGCTTACTACAAGGTTCAGATTACATTTTAAAAATAATCAGGCAGCAATGCCATGTGGCGCAGCTGCGCTGCATTTAGCCTTGGGATGGGCGCAACTGCGCCTTCATTGATCAGTCCAGAATTGGATTTTTGCTTTCTGGTTCTACTTGGGTTTTCTAGCATGCATAGGTACTAATGCATAGCATATTACACATCCTCACATACATCCAAATTGCTTATGTATAGCTAGTATAGTTCATCTTTAACGCTTAATTTAAAACATGCTTGTATAGTACATATCACGTCTAACTAGCGGGGTGCACATACTAATCATGACTAGAGGCATACAAGTCCTATCATGCTTGCACATAAAGTCAGAATGTAAGTAACTCCTATTCATCCACCTCACTTTCAAAACGTCCTAAGTTTTATTCTGAAAATCCTTGTCATGCTTAAACTAATCATGCAAGGCTACTATGTTCATCATGATACATGTGAGGTGATCATATAATCTATTAATTATGCATGCTCACAAATATCCTCATCACATATTTATAACTAGCATCGTTTATTGCTTTAAAACATGTCTAATTCATGCTTGACTAACTTTCATAGTGTCTAACAAGGTGTGTGCACACATAGGCCATCTTAATGATGTTAAGAGTACTAGTATATATGTCAAAAACATTAGAATATAGTTACATTAAAATCATGGAACTTAGTTTTGCAAAAAGTCCAAGTTTTGATTTTGAAATCATTTTCAACTTAACCATGTGTCCTAGTGTATACTCAACACCGTAGACTCACATTTCATGCATATCTATACTATATAAACATGCTTAGAAAGTCAGAACATCAACATCTCAAGTATATATCGAAGTCAATTTTTAAAACTTAAAACTTTCTTTAGAATCGCATACTAACGAAGTCAAGAACGTTCATGCTACGCCAAGCTACATACTTACACATGTTAAACCTGTTTTCATGCATGCCTAAGTGATACCAACATATTAGGACTTAACATATTTTAACAGAAGCTGAAATTCAAGACTGGTGCATGGCGCAGCTGCGCTGTGCTAAGCATTAGGAGCGGCACAGCTGCGCTGTCCCGGGTTCGGCTCAAACAACAGCATACGGCGCAGCTGCGCTGTGTTGAACTGCAGGACTGGCGCGGCTGTGCCCTTTATGGAAAGTTTTAGCAACGACTTTCTGCAACTGTAGAATATAGACCCATACATAAAAATTCTTACGAAACATGCTCCTATCTAATCACATTACTTTACTATCATGCATATAAGCTTAGATAACACTTAACAATCCTTTCTCAATCCATATAATTTATGTATTACTCAAGAATTTATCAATTTCCAAAAATGAAGAACATAAAGGAATTATACCTCTGTTAAAGCTCAAATGATTTGCTAAGCTTGCTGCTAAATGCTTTCCTAAATTCTAAGACTCATGACTCATATGCTATACTTTCTCTCAATTTTCAGTTATCAGAAAACTTATACTAGCTCTACTTAGAAATCTCAGCAATTAGAAAAGAGGAGAAGGAGAGCTTTATTTATAGCAACTTGATTACACAGACAATGAAATCATCCACCAATTCAAACCAATGTGGAGAACAAGAATCCAATGTGCAAGGAGGAGTTGGTAAGAGTGGTTGATTTCCGCTATTTAGGCCAGTCCCCATTCATGATTATTTCTAGTTGCTGAGTTTGAGAAGCAACAATAGGCTTAGCCTTGTAGCCATTCCCGTGAGGAGAAGATGGGACTCTCATTGTGGGATAAATTTTAATCTCAGCAACTTAGAAGCAATGTAGTTGTACATTACTTAAGTCTTCACATATATACATATATCCCTACACAATATAATGTGTATACTTAGGTTATATTCCTTTTGGGCTTATTAAGTTAACTTCAAGGACTTAATGTTACTACATTACATTAAGTTATAGGTAAATATATATACATATATACACCCACATATAATAAACATACCAAGACACATACTAACGTACCTTATGTACATTGATTCAATTCAATTAATATTACATCTTATAATATGGTCATAAAGTATTATCATTACAATACTTACATATGTGATTTCATAACATATATACTTGCACATAGCAATTAATTCTCATAATAATATTAATTAATTCCTTTAATTATTCATTCATTAAATTATTTAATGAATGCTTATTTCACCAGTTTGCCACACTAGGTATACCTCACAAGCTCAATATTAAGCTCATTATCACTTTCACCACACTTTAATATTCCTTTAATATAACATTTGTGTGACACATGCACTTTAATGCTAAGCTACCTTAAATAATTATACAATTATAATATGTATAGCCTTTACGCTTAGAATAATTAAGATTTACTCTATTAATTATTTAAATTATAAAATCTACGATAAAATAATAACTTAAGTTATTTAATACATTAAAATAACTTAGTTTTCTTTTATAGATTTAACCCTCTTGGAATTACATAAGATATAATTACTATTATATATTCCGTCATAACATGACATAAAATGTTCTTATTACATTTTCTCCAAAAGAGGCATTAATCATAATAAAACGATTTACTCATATTATTTTAATATAATCTCTAAGTATTATTAAAATAATTATATGTACGACACATGTATACATATTATATAGAAAATAGACCATAAATTTATTTTTTATTATGATAAATTATTCCCATCAATTTATTACATATAGCAAATATGTTTTAATATAATTACCATATTAATTAATCATACCTATTACCTCATACAAAGACATATAAGGTAATATTATTATTTAAAATAACATTCTCCCTTTTATTAAAATAATTCAATATTAAAAATTATTTTAATATCCTTTATTAGAAATATATAATAATTATTTATCTTTTCTTTCTATAAATTGTCCCCAAAACAATTTTTTTAATCTATACATTTAACCATATCTCAAATATTAATTAATTCTCTAATCAATATTTATTTAAAGATATATTGATTTAACAACGTATATATAAATTTTATTAACGTCGTTCGCACATTCATATATTACCATGCCAAGTAATATATATAAAGGCACTTACTATAATCACATACTCCACACATGTATTAACTCACTATTTACTTAAGTGATCTTAAACCCTTTACTATATCTCCATAGTTAATTAAGACTTTAATATTTAAATTATATTATTCCATAATATAACTTTCAATTTAAATTAACCAACTTTTATACTTATTAGTTAATTCCCTTAACTAATTCATGCTTTACTATCTCAATCCATCCATGGATAACTTAAGCACTAATAATAACCTGTATTACAATTACACTAGTCCCTAGTAGATATATACTTAAGAAGATGGTGATTATACATTAAAGATATTCAATGTCACCAACTTACGATGATAAAATAATTCTATACATTATTTAGTATTGATAAATAAGTCCTATTCATCTCTTTTTCTCCAAATAAATCGCCTCCTCAATAAATAACAAATATATAATAATAATATACTTATTAAACACAAAATTACATATTGCATAGTTCATATTACCCTATGCAACACAATACCACATACTCATAACGCATTTATATATTCTTATTTGAACCCATATCATGCCTTAAGAATTTTATTTACTAAATTCTTATTTTATAATTTCTAAAAATTTGGGTTCTTACATCCTCTCCCCCTAATAAGGATTCCGTCTTCGGAATCACTGAAACCTCCTCTACTCAGTGCTATTCCGAATATTACATATTCTCTTGAATAAATTTATCCATTCTCTTTTCGGAAGTTTTATTATTATAACTTTCTCAATCGCATCCTATCACTTCTTCTTTCTAAGGATCATTCTACTTACTACATTCATCCTTCAGAAGAATAAGAATCTTCCACGATTTTTCAATAATCGAAAAATAGTATGAATAACTCAGATTCCAAATTATGCTGAGGGGTCACAAGACCGTGAACTTTTCTCCAGGTTTACTAATTCTTCAACACAATTCTTTACATTGCAAACTAGAGTGTTTATCAATCACAAAGATTGAAAATATCCTCCACGCGTACTCTAGGTGGCCGTTCTATTGTACCACTACGTTGGGCCACAACGTAGTGTTTTATAACGACTATATGCGTTACGTTCGGAACCATTGTCCCCGAAAACATGTCCCCTTTATAGGGTTTTTCACCTCAGCTTTTCAACATTTAAATCCGCACCAGAGCAATCTGGTTTGGCATAAATACACAAGAATGCTTGAATTTCATAATTATTCTTTAACAGTTGTCTAGCCGAATCAAATAGCCTAGACTTTTATCAACAATTCGGACATCAATCGAATCTAATCAACTTAATTGACCTTTTTCATAGTTTAAACGAAAACCAAAAATACTTTTATGACATCATGATATCGTACCACCTCAGTCGTACGTTGAAGATTCCATCATTTTATGACTTTATCATACTACATCATACCATAACGGACGGACAATCTTACGATCACTCCGAACACTAGGTTCGATTGCATTGATGACTCCATCGTTTACCATCCTATACCATATCAAATGATGCATATGGTCAAAATACATTTTGAAAGATTTTCAAATTATTTTTGTCCTAGCCGAAACAAATAGCATAGACATACGAATAACGGTGTCGTTTTTAAAACTCATTGGTTCAGTCATCTGACCCAATATTTTCTCAAGAAAATAGAAGTGCAAACACTAGCACGAAGTCAATAAAATTTGAAAATCTAGCATAGCTAGAAAATTTAGAAAAATCCAAATTTCTCCATCAACTTCAATCTTTTACTCCATTGCTTCATCATTCTATCAATATTTTATACCATCAATGCTTACTATATCAAAACTCTTAATACTAGATATATAATATATCTATTCCTAGTATAGTTCATCGAACTTACCACACCATGGAAGTTCAAAAACTTACCATAATAATACGATTTTTAGGAACTTGTTCTAGCAATACGTAGTCCAAGAACCAATCAAGAACTGTCCATACTCTTAGGGGCTCAAGAATTCATATGATTATGAGTCACAAACTTATCATAGGCATGAGTCTTAAGAACTCGCACCTAATTTTAGTATTATCTAATTTTAATCTGAGAAATCTCTATCTATCAGAATAAACATGAGAAAAGAATCACCTTTTCGCTATATGTATAACTATAGCGCGACACCAACATTCCAATGATTATCAATGTGATGCACTCAGTGCAAGCACAAAACCTCTGCCCACACAAAGGTTTGTACAACTAAGCCGTCACATGAGTCCTCAATCGAAATCCAACACTTAACTCTATCTTACTCTTAACTTGCTCTTGCTCATTACGAATGTTCTATATTTCATCGTATACAACTCCTCATGAGTTTATCTCTTACCATTTTATAGTACCTTCTCTCATAGCATCATGCTATAATTACTTAGTTGTTACAGACCATCTATCATTTCATAGCTCAATTTGATCACGTCGTGATCATCGGTTTACCTTAGGGTTCTTTCCTGTTATCAACTAAACTCCATTCGAGTTCATTCTCGTTATCTTTGTCATATTCATCTTATAGACATTGTCTTAACATTTTTATTACCGGAGTTAGGAAACTCCTGATTCTCATTCTCTAAATTCTTCAAGATTCTTCTTTGAATATTCACGTATATATTTTAATCTTTATCTTTACCTTTCTCAGGATATAGCCTAAGGTACTCTTACCTAAGTTTTTAACCTACAGCTTTGATACCAACCTGTGACGCCCCCAAATCCGGGTCCCTTTTCTTACCTCGGATCCGGTGCAGTCACGATACTACTAGTCAAATATTTTCATCTTTTATCCATAACTTAATGAATATAACTTAGCTTACTACAATTTAGAATATAATTTCTTTTCATTTCTAGGATCTGTATAATGACCCCAAACTTTTATAACTTGGTCATATATCATCCCTGTCTATACATCATATTCGATGTTATAAAAATGCGAAATAACTTAAACTTTTTCAATCTTCTTTGAATAAAATCTTTTATTGATTTTCATAACTTTAAATCACTTACATAACCTTGGATCAACTTATGTTATGAATCACTATATTCGAATTACTGTATAAGATTTTATATCTCGATACGATATCCTCTATGTATCACATAATACAACTTTACATCTTATTTCAATATTCTTAACATATCGAATAGTACGACTATAAAACTCTACATAAGTCGAACAACTTAAACCACTATCAAGTACATCATATAAAACTTAAATATTGTTCAAGATCATATCATTAGATAACTACATCGATCTCCTTGCGAAACTATGGAACTCTATCAATCAAGTAGCATGTAACTTTAATCGTGAGTCCTTAACCTACAAAAATGGTTATTTGCAAGAGTGAGCTCGACAGCTCAGTAATTCTAACAATTTTCATGCATCACATAGCCTATAATATCATATTCAGTTCATGCATTCATAATCAATTAATATTTACTATGTATGTTACTTCTCACATAACAAGCATATAAATTCACTTCACAAGTATATCATCAAAGATCAACTTTCAATCTCATATATATTTCATATACATACATCAACATTCTCATAGCATAATATATCTCAACTAACAGTTATCGAATTCATATATCAAGTAAGAACTGAAAGACTTGCTTGGCGTGTAGTTTATCAACTACAACTTAACTACTTATAGCTATCTGCACTTCGTGTAATCCTACACAATTATACAATTATGGATTCATGCCCATCAGTCATACCTCCATATATTCTTAATATAATAATAAGTATTACATCTTTTCCTAACTTGGTTTGTAAAACCTTCATTTTACTTTCTTATCATACTTTTAGGATAACTATGTATGTATAGGTATACCTTAACCATACATATTTAATAACAACATTCATAACCCTTAGCACACACTTGATTCACTATGTGTTCGACACGTATTTAAAACTCATAGATACGAGTTCCACATTGTTCTTACGTTTCGGAAACCTTAGGAAAATTTATCAATTCTGGATTTTACATCATCATTACATCAATGAACACTCAACACATCATTTAGACTCTGTTTCGTAACTCATGATAACAATGTAAGCTGACTACAAGGTTCAGATTATATTTTAAAAATAATCAGGCAGCAGTGCCCTGTGGCGCAGTTGCGCTGCATTTAGCATTGGGATGGGCGCAACTGCACCCTTCATTGATCAGTCCAGAATTAGCTTTTTGCTTTATGGTTCTACTTGGGTTTTCTAGCATGCATAGGTACTAACACATAGCATATTACACATCCTCACATACATCCAAATTGCTTATGTATAGCTAGTATAGGTCATCTTTAACGCTTACTTTAAAACATGCTTGTATAGTGCATATCACGTCTAACTAGCGGGGTGCACATACTAATCATGACTAGAGGCATACAAGTCCTATCATGCTTGCACATAAAGTCAGAATGTAAGCAACTCCATGTTCGTCCACCTCAATTTCAAAACTTCCTAAGTTTTATTCTCAAAATCCTTATCATGCTTAAACTAATCATGCAAGGCTCCTATGTTCATTATGATACATGTGAGGTGATCATATAATCTATTAATTATGCATGCTCACAAATATCCTCATCATATATTTATAACTAGCATCGTTTATTGCTTTAAAACATGTATAATTCATGCTTGACTAACTTTCATAGTGTTTAACAAGGTGTGTGCACACATAGGCCATCTTAATGATGTTAAGAGTACTAGTATATATGTCAAAAACATCAGAATATAGTTACATTAAAATCATGCAACTTAGTTTTGCAAAAAGTCCAAGATTTGCTTTTGAAATCATTTTCAACTTAACCATGTGTCCTAGTGTATACTCAACACCGTAGACTCACATTTCATGCATATCTAGACTATACAAACATGCTTAGAAAGTCAGAACATAAACATCTCAAGTATATGTCGAAGTGTGTTTTTAAAACTTGAAACTTTCTTTAGAATCGCATACTAACGAAGTCAAGAACGTTCATGCTACGCCAAGGTACATACTTATACATGTTAAACTTGTTTTCATGCATGTCTAAGTGATACGAACATATTAGGACTTAACAGATTTTAACAGCAACTGAAATTCAAGACTGGTGCCTGGCGCAGCTGCGTTGTGCTAAGCCTTGGGAGCGGCGCAGCTGCGCTATCCGGGGTTAGGCTCAAACAACAGCATACGGCGCAGCTGCGCTATTTTGAACTGCAGGACTGGCGCAGCTGTGCCCTTCCTGGACAGTTTTAGAAACGGCTTTCTGCAACGGCAGAATATAGACCCATACATAAAAATTCTTACGAAACATGCTCCTATCTAATCACATTACTTTCCTATCATGCATATAAGCTTAGATAACACTTAACAATCCTTTCTCAATCCATATAATTTATGTATTACTCAAGAATTTATCAATTTCCAATAATGAAGAACACAAAGGAATTATACATCTGTTAAAGCTCAAATGATTTGCTAAGCTTGCTGCTAAATGCTTTCCTAAATTCTCAGACTCCTTATTCATATGCTATACTTTCTCTTAATTTTCAATTATCAGAAAACTTATACTAGCTCTACTTAGAAATCTCAGCAATTAGAAAAGAGGAGAAGGAGAGCTTTATTTATAGCAACTTGATTACACAGACAATGCAATCATCCATTAATTCAAACTAATGGGGAGAAGAAGAATCCAATGTGCAAGGAGGAGTTGGTAAGAGCGGTTGATTTCCACTATATAGGCCACTCCCCATTCATGATTATTTCTAGTTGCTGAGTTTGAGAAGCAACAATAGGCTTAGCCTTGTAGCCATTCACGTGAGGAGAAGATGGGACTCTCATTGTGGGATAAATTTTAATCTCAGCAACTTAGAAGCAATGTAGCTGTACATTAATTAAGTCTTCACATACATACATATATCCCTACACAATATAATGTGTATACTTAGGTTATATTTCTTTTGGGCTTATTAAGTCAACTTCAAGGACTTAATGTTACTACATTACATTAAGTTATAGGTGCATATATATATATATATACACCCACATATAATAAACATACCAATACACATACTAACGTACCTTATGTACATTGATTCAATTCAATTAATATTACATCTTATAATATGGTCATAAAGTATTATCATTACAATACTTATATATGTGATTTCATAACATATATCCTTCCACATAGCAATTAATTCTCATAATAATATTAATTAATCCCTTTAATTATTCATTCATTAAATCATTTAATGAATGCTTATTTCATCACTTTGCCACACTAGGAATACCTCACAAGCTCAATATTAAGATCATTATCACTTCCACCACACTTTAATATTCTTTTAATATAAGGTTTGTGAGACACATGTATTTTAATGCTAAGCTACCTTAAATAATTATACACTTATAATATGTATAGCCTTTACGCTTAGAATAATTAAGATTTACTCTATTAATTATTTAAATTATAAATTCTATGATAAAATAATAACTTAAGTTATTTAATACCTTAAAATAACTTAATTTTCTTTTATAGATTTAACCCTCTTGGAATTACATAAGATATAACATAACATGATATAAAATGTTTTTATTACATTTTCTCCAATAGAGACATTAATCATAATAAAATGATTTACTCATATTATTTTAATATAATATCTAAGTATTTTTAAAATAATTATATGTACGACACATGTACACATATTATATAGAAAATAGACCATAAGTTTATTTTCTATTATGATAAATTATTTCCATCAATTTATTACATATAGCAAATATGTTTTAATATAATTACCATATTAATTAATCATACATATTACCTCATACAAAGACATATAAGGTAATATTATTATTTAAAATAACATTCTCCCTTTTATTAAAATAATTCAATATTAGAAATTATTTTAATATCCTTTATTAGAAATTTATAATAATTATTTCTCTTTCCTTTCTATAAATTGTCCCCAAAATAATTTCTTTAATCTATACATTTAACCATATCTCAAATATTAATTAATTTTCTAATCAATATTTATTTAAAGATATATTGGTTTAACAACGTATATATAAATTTTATTAACGTCGTTCGCACAATCACATTGTAGCGCCCCCAAATCCGGGTTCCAGAACCTCAGACCTGGTACGTTACGATACAATATTTCTATAACTATTGCGGAAGATATAAACATAAATTGTTTATACAATAAACTTTTACACATAATTTCCAAGGTCTGAAACCTTAACTTACTACACATATTCATATTCTACACGACATACAATGCCATATTGCTCTAATACAAATACCATTTAGCCGTACAATAATTCACTCCTGGAACTTGTCTTTGCCTTTGACTGTGTCCGAAATTTTGTCTTTAATCTGAAAGATTTATCATGATATAGCAAGGGTGAGCAACAAGTTTGCCCAGCAAGTTTAATTACAATAAGGATATATCATGATTGAGAAGAATAATAAGCTTACAAACTTTCAAAAATATAATAATTGTGAAAGAGCATGAATCAAAATATTAATAATTGAATGACTGAATCAATAGTGTTTAATATCACAAGGACCATAAACAACTTTAATTGAACCTTAGGGTAATGAAGGTGATCAGCCTTTCATACCTGATGAACATATGCAACATGCACTAAGTGCGAATCAATAATCAGTATGGACGTGAATAATCATCAATAATCATTCACTAACATGCTTTGAAATATAACTCGAGTTTGAGTTAAGGAAACTTGCCTTCTTCGTTGATTACTGCTACGCAATTTAAGTTAAACTTCTTTTGTAAGACCTATCATTAATAAAATCGATCTCTTAGTTAGCATCACATATCTTACTCATTGCAATTTATCTAATATGTAATCATGTAATCAATCATTAAGGAGTACAACTATACTACCTTAGCACTTATTCATTCATTTATAAGTTCTTAATATAACTTGATAAACTATTTATGACTTTAGAAGACTTAATTGATCATCTCAGTTTCTATTTCAGCAAGCTAAAACAAAACTGACTTCTCTTCCTGACATTTCAGTTTCTCATTTTAGTAACCTGAAACGTTCATTTTAGGAAGCTGAAATACACTATTCACGAAAAATACAAAATCAGCCTATTATTTTTCAATCATTTGGCCAATCATATATACATATATTCCATACACAAAAAGTATTTTTCTGGAATTTTTCAACTTACTTAAGTATTTTCCAAAAATCCATTTCTAGTTAATTCCTTAAGAAAATAACTGCCTCACGCTTAACTCCAGAAATTCCCAACACTTGGCGGGATGTTATACACGTTAACGTGAGTCTCCAATTTAAATTTCAAGGCCATCGGAGTTATAGAACTCCGGTTATAGCGATTTCTGTCGAAAAATCCCAAAAATTGAAATAGTCATAATTTGCTCATTTTAATTCAGAATGAGCTCATTTTTGGACACAAGCTACTTCATTCCATATTTTCATGTCCCAAAAGGCCGGAATTTATTTCAATATTTAAGTTGCCAAAATTGCCCTTACAATTTCCAGATAGCCTACTTTTAGGCATTTTTTAGATTTTGCTTCCTTTGCTCAATCCAGTCCATACGAAAATCTATAATTTCTTTTTCAGTGATTCCACTTGGAAAAGTTAGAAGACTTGTATATCTAACTCTAAAAATTGACCACACTCAAAAATTCAAAGTAGAACGAGAGATATGTCGTTTCCATTTCATACTTTGTTTTCTGAAAAATCTATTTTTCAACCTTTGGTGATTTTGAAGAAAATTTCCATATTTTCACATAAAATCAACATAGCTCATCCTAATACTTACTTGAACCTCATATACTCATGGATCTAATATGATCCATGATCTAATTCACCAAATAAACAACAAACACAAGATCAAACACACCCAAAGCTAAGAAAAATTTGATTTCTATCTTTTGAAAAACATAACTCATATTTCACACTTTAAATCTAACTTTTGATCCACAAAATGGTTCAATCTATACATGAAACACTTTTATACATATAGATCTAAGGTTTTAAACCTTAAGATCATAGTTTTACAAAAATCAAAACTTAAATCAATCAAAGAAGAAAATAGATTATAGAAATCTTGTTATACCTTCTCTTGATTTCCTTCATCTCCTTCTCCCTAATTTTGTTAAGGGACTAAGAAAATATCAAGAACTCTTTCTCCCTTTTTCCCTCTCCATGGCATAACTCTCTCTATAATCTCTCTCTCTCTCTTAGTTGCTAGCAAGATAGAAATGAGATGAAAGAGAAACAAAATAAAATATGAGATAAACTTTTGTTCTTCCTTTTCTTTTCTTCTACAAACCGGCCAAGTGGCCTTTTCCTTTTCCACAATATCTAAATCATATCTTTATACAATCTAGCAAATCCTTCCCATATCTTCCTTTTCTCTCTCACAATCTTAGCAAATCTAATCTTATATATTACCAAATCTATCATATCTTTCCATATCCTATCCATATCTTCTCAAATCTTGCAATCTCTTTCCATATCTCCCAAATATCTTTCTAATATCTTTACAAATCTATCCATATCTTTAGCAAATCTTCCTATATCTTATCTTCTCTCTCTTTCACATGTTATCAAATCTTGGAATATTTCTCCAAATCTTTACAAAATCTATCCACTAGATTTATATTACATGCTCCATTCCCCTTTCTCTTCCTCTAAAAATTCGGCCAAGCTTAGGCCTTTTTAATTAATTCCTTTGGGCTTGCTTCTTCTTTTTTTTTTTTTTTTGTTTACTAACACAATTGGGCTTGGGCTTCCGTCCATAAATAAATTGGGCCATTATAATTTATGTCTCATTCATAATATATTGGGCTTGCTTAATAACTTATTTGCTATTAAATCAATTAGCTCCAAGTTCAATACTTAAATAAATAATTGGGCCACCAATTGGGCTACTTAAATAATTCATTGGTCATAAAATCAACTTAGTTCATTAAATCTATTATTACTAGAATTAATGCTCAACATCTTTGATATTTATATACAAAATAAATGTACATACATTATATAATATATATTTAGTTAATCGCACACATAATTCACATAAGTCCTCACACAATCTATTTGTTTATTAACTAAATAGCCATAATTGGCTTAATGAGTTATAAACACTCACACTCACATAATCATACACATAATTCATATACCTAATTTATATATTAGGTCACTGAACTTTATATGTATCGTAGTACCTTATTCATAATATTCCATAAAATATATATATATATATATATTCATCTCTAGGGTTTAGAAATTTGTAACCCATAATTCCTTTTTTCTCAATCAAATAATAAACCATTTAGGTTTTTCACAAAATTTTTAAATCCACCAAAATCCTTCACAAAAATGTCAAATCCATACATTTATTTTCTGTCTAGGTCTATTATTGAACCTTAATTTAATTATTTAAGATTTTATAAATTCTCGGGTTGTCAGATTCACCCATTCTTCTAAGAATTTCATCCTTGAAATTACAGCTTACTAATCCCAACTCCTTTAATTCACTAAAATTAGGTTTTCAACTTAACCTTTATCTGATTTCATTCTCATTTATTGAGTACACACGACTTCCTTTTATGAGAAATTATTCTATCATCACATTCTACCCAGACTTCTATCCAAGGAGTTAAAAACTTTTCAATTTATGCCGAGGGGTCATATAGACCATGAACACATAAATTTAACGATATTTATATCTCAAAATAGTAACTACTAAGTATGTTTACAATCACGAAGAAGGTAAACTACTTCTGCAAGCACGTTAGGTTATCAGCCTATCGTACCCTACGTCATGCATAACGTATCAATCATGTCTAGCGAATATTTACACTACTAGATTGGATTATTTTATCCAAACAAAATAGTTCACCTCAGTCTTCTCATAGGATTCCGCACCAAAATAATTTAGTTCGGGATAAATTGTGACGCCCCCAGAATAGGTCCAGTAAACCCAACCCATTCTGAGTCGCCAAATACATGGTACATAATTCAAATACAATCTTTTATATCACACGATCGTGCAAAATACGACCACACAACTGTGAGTGTCAATACAAATATGTAGAAAATATTAACATTCAAACTAAGTCCTCATTACAATTATTTTCACACTATTTATTAGAAATAATGAGAACTACTACTGCTCTAACTCGGACCATCACTTTGTTCCCCGACTAGTTCCTGCGACATTCTCATTTCCTGAAGAGGACAATAGATGAAAAGGGTGAGCTCAACTAGCCCAGTAAAAAATATTATGACTTAGATAATGGAAAATAAATTATCGTTAGTCTTCAACAATTCAGATACAATATTATTGACAACAAGTTTTAGATCAATATTCGCAGCGAAAATAACCATTCATTAGAAGAGTTAAGTAGAGAATGAAGTCTACTATCTTCTATGATTTAAAAGTCCATCATCAATATTTTATCACTGTAACATCAATCAATATACATCTCAAATCGAATATTCATCTTTGCACTATGGGCCAAAGATATTCATTTGTATCACCAGTGGTCATGTTCATTTCAACACATGTCCATCTTTGCACTACGGCCAAAGATATTCATCAGATAATCATTCATCTTTGCTCTACAGGCCAAAGATATTCAGTTATATCACCTTTTAGGACTGAGGATGATGAAAAATATTTTAAAGAACGAATCCAGTGAGATAAAGGACAAAGATTAAGGATTCGTATTTTAGTTTATCTAATTCAAAAATACTTCGTAATAATCAATTGTGGAGCAAAATTCAAGAATAAAGCTCAAAACTTAGATTCAATCAAAGATAGGAACCTTAACAAGCAACTTGGACAAATAGAAGAAAATTTAATTTTTTCGTTAATAATGCCGTATACGTGAATAGTGCCGTATACGTGAATAGTAACCCCGACAAAAAAAGTAAGAATTTTATAATACAATCCATGCCAATATTTTGGTATAATGATATTGAAAAGAATAATATCATTTACGAAAGAAAATAACATCCTTTACCTCAAAAGAATAGTATTTCTGACTGAAATATCGGATATAAGGCTGAAAAAAACTTGCACTGAATATCAACACTCAAAGTATCTAAATACTCACAAAAATACGCTCGATATTATAGAGAGAGAAAACTTCTGATTCTGGTGTGATTTTTAAATCCAACCTAAGCACCCTATTTATAGGAAAAGCTTAGGATGCCAAAGTAGACTTTTGCGCCGGCTGCTTCTCTCAGCACACCTCGTGAGAAAAAAAAATTCAACATTCAACAAGCAATGACAAAAGTGGGGCCCACCATTTTATTTAAATAAAACATTTATTTTCTAAAACTTCAATAATTCATAATAAATAGCCCTTTTGTCAGAAAATACAAATTCTATGTCCTTTCCATGAGAAATTTAATTCTCTACAACTTTGTAGAAGGAAGTTTTTCCAAAATCCCAACCGAAAATAGCTGAAATCCACAAACAAATGATTTTTCACACCAAAATACTGATAAAAACACCTCAGCGCTAATTCCTTCTTTTATATCCACAAAATAAATATTTTTTTATCATATAAATCAATAATTAATTATTCACAAATAATATTACAGAACTATAATATTGACAACCAGGTCGTTCCTAGGAAAGAGGAAGCCTTCCGATAATGATTTCTCTTTACTAGCGCGCAATTAAATAACCCCTCCTAGACAGAACTTCCTTAGACATTGTCAATAATGCTATCTAATAATATTATTCAAATAATATGAATTATTGAGTTGATAATGTAAAATACTGTGCAGTGACAATTATTGAATCAATAATACAAAATATCAACGTAGCAATTATTGAATCAATCATATAAAATAACAACGTAGCAATTATTGATATAAAATATCAACGTAGCAATAAAATATCATGCAATTATTGAATCAATAATATAAAATATTGAACAGTAATTACTGTAACAATTATTGAGTAAGTGACTTCTTACGTAAGAACCAATAATTCGAAATACTGTGCAATACCGTGTGCTACTGTGCACAACGCGTATTACTGTATTTTTATCACCGAGTATTTTAACAGTTTAACCGTAACAGTTTTACTGTTATTTATAAAAAGGTTATTTCCGTCGCTTTCTATATCCGACAGTTATTCCGTTGTGGGGCCCACAAATAGCTGCGCCGTCGTATGAATATTCCCGACAACAAGAATATTCCACGACCAAATGAATATTCCCCGACAACAATGAATATTTTATAACCACTTGCTCATTTTAAAATATTTGCATATTTCACCCATAACTTTTCACATTTATCAAATCAACACCTTACTATTTCGAAATAATATATAAAGAAAATTATATCTTTATTCATAAAAGTTAGGGTCTTACAACCTTCCCTCCTTATGAAATTTCGTCCTTGAAATTGACGTACGTACCTGGTATGTCGAAAAGGTGAGGATACCTCGCTTTCATTTCCGATTCCAATTCCCAGGTCATTTTCTCAATTTCATGGTTTCTCCACAAAACTTTTACTTGAGGTATAATTTTCGAGCGTAAGACATGCTCCTTTCTATCCAAGATCTTGACAGGTACCTCCTCGTATGTTAAATCTTCTGCTATCTCGTCTGGTTCTAATTCAATAATGTGGTTTGGGTCTTTCACATATTTGCAAAGTACGGATATGTGAAAAACATTATGAACACGAGACATGCTTGGAGGTAAAACAAGTCTATAAGCCACATTTCCTACTCGGTCAAGGATCTCAAATGGACCAATGAATCGTGGGTTGAGCTTTCCTCTCTTCCCGAATCTCATAACTCCTTTCCATGGAGCAACACGTAACAATACATGATCCCCAACATTAAATTCCACGTTCTTTCGATGAAGATCCGCATAACTCTTTTGTCGATCTTGTGCTATTTGTATCCGTTGCCTGATTATTTGGATCTTTTCCGTAGTCATACGTACCAACTGTGGTCCCAACAATGTTGCTTCACCCACCTCATCCCAGCATACTGGAGAACGACACTTTCGTCCATACAACGCTTCGAATGGAGCCACGCCTATACTTACCTGATAACTGTTATTGTAGGAGAATTCCACCAATGGTAAGTATTTATCCCAACTCCCTTTGAAGTCTAGAACACAGAGTCTCAATAGATCTTCAAGAGTTTGAATAGTCCTTTCTGATTGTCCTCTGTTTGAGGATGATAAGCCGAACTGAATCGTAAATCCGTGCCTATAGCTTTCTGTAAACTGATCCAAAATCGTAAAGTAAATCTGAGGTCACGATCCGAAACTATGGACACTGGAATGCCATACAATCTCACAATCTCATTCACGTACATATGAGCAAGACGTTCAAGGGAATAAGTCTCTTGTATCGGCAAGAAATGAGCAGACTTGGTTAATCTATCAACAATAACCCAAATCGCATCTATGCCTTGAGAAAACCTTGGGAAGACCTGTTGGTCGGAAAACTGATCACTAAACACGCGCAAGTATACGCGGTCTAACAAGTAATACAGTGATAAGGAAAGTGTCGTACCCACGAGGAACTATCACTAATATTTACCAAATACTAACTTTGTATCGCTTAAGTCTTATTCGAACAGTAAAATAATAGGAGTGTGGTTAAACTAGTTATAACTAATTATTAAAGCAAGTAAACGGATAACGAATGGTAATCGAAGGAATTACAAGCTAAGGTTATAACTTCACCCCACACAGGCATTCCGTCGAACACCTGGCGTGCTATGCTTCATCAAACTTCCTACCCTTCTCTCTTTGGTCTTAATGGTCACGACAGTTTGTCGACCGAGAACACACAGGTGCTCATACACCTCTGTCGAGGTATGCACAAACATATCCTCTCCAGATCCACCCGATAGGGAATAGAACAGAAAAGAACATCCAAACTAGGTGATAATCCTACACATGTCTATGCGAATTAACCTAACAAGGATTTAAGCATAAGTTCTCAATTAGGTCACACGTGGCACACAGATATATGTCTATTCTACGCACAACATATGCAGTCGAAACTCATAATCACATGCCAATATATTTAGGTGTAAATCTATAATCCTTCTTTCGATATCATATAGATTACCAAAATCATCACTAATGTCTTAGCGAGAATCATTAAGCATGAATATATTAAACCAAACCGTATGGTGCCAACCAAAGAGATAAGACAGTCAATTTAACTAACAAAGGGTTCCATTATAATTTTAGAGCCAATACTTAGTTCATAGCTATTGAACAAAATATAAGTAGCAATAAAGACAACATTTAGGGATTACAAAATTAGAGGAACGTGCGTGTCGTTGGTCTGTTGGCTTGACTGGCTGGCCCTCCAATGCTCAGCCCGTTGTTGTTGTTGCGATTGCCGCTAGCTGCATCGCCCTTTCTCTTTTGGCAGTCCTTAATCTGGAGATCTGGGGCTCCACAAGAGAAACATCCTCTCTTCTTCTTATTTGGACACTGAGGAGCCATGTGCCCCGGTTGTCCACAACAATAACAAACACTCTTTCCCTTCATGCACTCCCCCGAGTGATTCCTCCTACAGTTACTGCACTTCACACTTTCTTGGCCTCTCCCCCAGACTTTCTACCCCCGAAGGATTTGCTCTCCATCCATTTACGCTTGTTGGGGTTGCTGCCTCTGCTGCTTCCCCCTTTCGGTCCTTCCTGACCAGTCTTCTTATCTTGCTTGAATCGAGCGATGGCTTCATTGCCTCCTTCGGCAATGATAGCCCTTTTCAGTAGATCAGGGTAAGTCTTAATCTTTAATACCGTGACTGCTTTCTGCACCCATGGTTTCAGTCCTAATTCGAACCTCCTTGCCTTCTTGGCCTCCATGTCAACCTGATGTGTAGCGAATCGGGCCAACTCGTTAAATTTTGTGGCGTACTCTGCGACAGACATAATACCTTATTTCAATTCCATAAACTTAACTTCCATATCCTATTGCGTATTCTCCGAGAAGTAATTCTCGAGGAATAGCTCCTTAAATTTGTCCCAAGGAACAACTCCTTCGCATGCTCTTCCCTTATTGGCTTTCCACGAATAATTAGCTTCGCCCTTCATCATGAAAGTGGCAAATCTCGTCTTCTGTGCTTCGGCCACCCGTGCGACCTCAAACACTTTCTCCATCTCTTCTATCCAAGTTTGGGCTTCGATTTGGTCTAAGGTTCCCCGAAATTCCGGAGGTCCTACCAACTTAAAGTCTTTGAAGCTAGCCAAGTGCTGTCCTGGCTGCCATGCCGGCTGGGGTCTGTTTTGCATTGCTTCTGTTAACAAGTCAACGAAGTTCTGCATTGGGTCTGCATTTCCCCCTCCGTTGTTAATGGATCCTTCCTCCCTCTGGTTTTGTGGTAGTTTCCTAAGCGGCATGATCTGATTAGTATTGTCGGTCTTTCAATTAGTATTGTCTAAACCAATAAGAGTTTATACTTAACAAGCATCTAATTATCATGTCACATTGTCATAGTATGTAGTTATCTCAAGTAAACACATATCAGTAGGGTTAGATTCTAGTTTGCTGTTTAAACATCATATAAGTCAACTAGTATAGTCAGGAAACTAGCAGGCTGCCGCAATCCGTGCCAACTCTCTAGCATGCAAACTACTGATATTAAACAAATACTCATGTTTATTAGGTTATTAACTCAAGTTCGAGACCTAGCATGTTCATTCTATGGCCACTTCAAAGTTATATAGTTTTATGCCGGTAATTCACATACCTTAAGCTAATCAATTCCATGCTACAAAGGATAGCTACTAATATCATATTGCCACATAACGAGACTTAATATGCATGCTCGTGCGTATACTACATATGTATACAATAATCCACATAGCTCATGTCTTAGAAATTCATTTTCTATGACTAAGCGTTTATATGTGAAATTCATGTATGATGCTCATGCCAACATGTCTATAGGCATAAAGAAATCCTAATATACATACTTGCATGATCATAACGTAATTCACTTAGTACTTGATGTTATTACCTTTCACATTCTAAGCTTTCTTTGAAAATTGCACTAGGTCAACTTAGGCAACATAGTATATGTAAAGGGTCTCGCAGCTATGACTCACATGTATTAGAAAGCATATATAAGCCACATATACATACTCAAATGGTCAGAATCTAAACGATATAAGTCTTGGTCAAGTTTACTTCAAAAGTCTATAAGTTTTTCCTTTGAAAACTTTTGAATCTTTCAATCATGTATGCTAGTGTGTTCAACACTTTTATCATGCATTTCATGTTAATATAAACCATACGGTCATGCTCACGAAAATCAGAATATACACATGGTACATATATGTTCATAACAAGTTCACTTTAACAAATTCTAAGTTCATTTATAAAATTATAAAGCTTTTCGTCCCATAACACATACCAACATGGCAATGAACATACATGTAGTATCATATACCACGAGTTAATATTAGTTCTCATGCTTGCTCAAAGTGATATCATAGGTTAACACATAACAGACCTTAACAGAAAGCAAAAACAATTTACAGGACCCTGCGCAGCTGCGCAACTCCCAGGTATAAACCCAGCACAGCTGCGCCGGTGTCTGGCCAAACTAGTAACTACCTTCTGCTCGGCAGAATTGTAAACCCAAATAAAAATTACTTAAGAAATGCATTTCTGTACCAGCGATAAAATAGTCCCAACATGTTACTAACTAAATTAACACTTAACAAGCATACTTCACACAATTTAATTAACATCTAAATAACATAATCAAGAAATTGACATTGAAGAACAAGAATGGGAAACTATAGGAATTGTACCTCTGTTTTATGGACTTGCTGCTGTCTCTCACTCTCTCAATTCAATAGAACATAGAATGTAAGCTCTACTTAACAATAACTCAGTAAATGAAAATGAGAGGAAGAGAGGCTATACTTATAAAGTTTTGATTGTCCATACAATGTTATCTCCCACTACTTCAAACCAATGGATTGTACAATAACATGGAGGTTAACAAGAAGTTGGTGAGGAGTTGGTAAAATCCATCATCAGTCTCACTCCCCTCTTAATCATTATGGCTAGAATTGTTGAAATTGAGAAGGAAGGTAGAGTAGTAACCTATTGGGAGTTCACGTGTGGAAGAATGAAGAGGAAGAATGACTCCAATATTGGGACAATGTAATATAACTCAGCAACTTACAATATAACTTCCTAATGTTATATATGTATACATATAGTATATACTTGGGCTATATGTATTAATTTCATATACATTTAAATGGGTGTTACAATGTCATTTCAAATTAGTCATTAACAATACAATGTATCAAATAGAGGTACATATATATATATATATATATATATATATATATATATATATATCAACATATAATCCATGTACACTTTCTATTTATCCCATTTATTATATGTCAATAGGGTATACATTAATGTTTACCCACACACTTCATGTCACATAAGCAGTATCATTACGTAACTCACATAAAGAAATTAATCTTACTATATAGTCTATATATATAATATATAGCCATATTAATGTGTCACATTGCATTATATACAATATAGATAACTACCATATATTAAAGGTTTAATATATCGCATGCTTGTATAAAATAATAAATCAAGTAAATATAATCTCATTATATTAATTAATCCTTTGCTCATTAAATTATTATTTATTCATAATAATAATTAATAAACACATTTAAATCCCTTCACTATATTCAAGTAAATTGAATATTTAATTAATAATCATCCTATCAATTCTTTTGATATAAAACTTAGTGCTAGTCCAATAATTTAATTATACCATTAGTGATCCCATTAAATATAATCCTGGCATTTATTTGCTTAGGCTCGACTCACATAATTACATAACCACATAAGGTTTAAACATGCTCACAAAACTAACTCATTAAAATTTAAATCACATATTAAATTAATAATGGAGTTTAAAATTCACGGTCATTACATCCCTCCCCCTTATAAAAATTTCGTCCTCGAAATTGTAAAAATAAGGTTACTCAAATAAAAACGGATAATTCGCTTTCATCTTCTCTTCTAATTCCCACGTAGCTTCTTCGACTGTGTGATTTCTCCAGAGAATCTTAACGGAATGGATGATTTTATTCCTCAGCTTCTGTTCCTTTCTATCTAGTATCTGGACAGGAACTTCCTCGTACGATAAGTCTTTCTCTACTAGGATCAGTTCATAGGAGATAACGTGCTTGTAGTCCGATTTATACGACAGCAATACTGACACATGAAACACGTTGTGAATGTGCTCAAGTTCAGGAGGTAATGCTACCTCGTACGCCACTTCACCGACCAGCCGCAGAATCTCGAACGGTCCTATGAACCTAGGGCTCAACTTGCCCTTCTTCCCAAAATGAATCTTCCCTTTCAGGGGAGATAGTTTCAGAAAAGCATAACTTCCTTATTCAAAATCTTTCTTCTTGTGATGCAAGTCCGCATACTTCTTCTGGCAATCTTGAGCTGCTACCAATCAGGCTCTTATCACCTTGATAATCTCTACTGTCTGCTGTACCAATTCTGGTCCCAACAGTCGACGTTCACCTACTTCGTCCCAACATAACGGTGTTTGACACTTTCTCCCATATAACGCTTCGTATGGTGGCATTCCAATACTAGCGTGATAACTATTGTTGTACGCGAACTCTACTAATGGAAAGTGATCCTCCTAACTACACTTGAAGTCCATTACACAAGCTCGGAGCATGTCTTCAAGTGTTTGAATTATTCTCTCGCTTTGCCCATTGGTCTGCGGATGATACGCGGTACTCATTCGTAGTTGTGTCCCCATTCTTTCTTGAAGACTTTTCTAGAAGTTCAATGTGAATCGCGGATCTCTATCCGATACAATAGATACCGGCACCCCATGTCTCGAGATAATTTCCTTGACATATAATTTGGCTAGCTGGTCCAAACTATGCTTAATCTTAATCGGAAAAAAAGTGAGCCGACTTGGTAAGACGATCTACAATCACCCATATGGCGTCGTGCCCTTTTTGCGTTGCCGGAAGTCCCACCACAAAGTCCATTGTGATGTGCTCCCACTTCCATTCTAGAATCTCTAACGGTTGTAATAACCAGCTTGCTCGTTGGTGCTCTGCCTTGATTCTCTGACAAGTTAGACATCTACTTACGCATTCCGCAACCTCTCTCTTCATGTTTGGCCACCAGAAGTGGTGAAGTATTTCGTTCTGTGCGCTTCTTGTAAACTCTCCTCTCTTAATTCGGTTACTAACTGTACCCAAATTCGTTCTTCAAATCTTAGCAGTCTAGTGCTATCAATCTTGAATTTTAAGTCATCACCTTCAACCAATCGCTTCTTGATGTTATTGCAATCTTCGTCCATCTCTTGTGCCTCTTTAACCTTATCTAATAAAGTTGGGCTCGCTGTCACTGTAAATAATTATTCGTTGGTCTCCATCGGATATTTAACCTCCAAGTCTAGTCGTTCGAAATCTTTCACCAATTCCTCTTGAATGGTCAACTTCAATAACTTCTCTTTGCCTTTTCTGCTCAAGGCATCTGCCACTACAGTTGCTTTGCCTGGATGGTACAGAATCTCACAATCATAATCTTTGATCAATTCTAGCCATCGGCGCTGCCTCATGTTTAGCTCATTCTGCGTGAAGATATACTTCAGACTCTTGTGATCCATATATTTCTCACACTTTTTCCCATACAAATAATGCCTCCAAATCTTTAAGGAAAAAACTACCGCTGCTAACTCCAAGTCATGAGTCGGATAGCCCTTCTCATAATCTTTCAGTTAACGTGAAGCGTACGAAATGACCCTGCCGTGTTGCATTAGAACATAGCCAAGACCTTTGTGTGACGCATCACTAAACACTACAATTCCTCACGTGTTATCTGGTAAAGCCAACACAGGTGCTTGACTAAGCCTCTTCTTCAACTCTAGGAAACTCTATTCACATTTCTCCGTCCAAATGAACTTTACCGTCTTTCTAGTAAGATTGCTCAATGGTGATGCTATCTTCAAAAAATCCTGAATGAATCTCCAATAGTATCCCGCTAATCCTAAGAAACTCCCGATCTCTGTTGGTATCTTCGGCTGTTCCCAATTGATAACTGCTTATACTTTTGCTGGATCCACCGAAACACCATTCTTGTCAATAACGCGCCCCAAAAACTGCACTCTCTGCAACCAAAACTCACACTTGGAGAATTTTTCATAAAGCTTATCCCTCCTTAATGTCTCCAACACTATCCGAAGATGCTCAGCGTGTTCTTCATCTGTCTCTGAATACACTAGGATGTCATCGATGAACACGACAACAAACTTATCCAAATACTGTTTGAACACTCTGTTCATCAAGTCCATAAATGCTGTCGGTGCATTCGTCAATCTGAATGACATTACCAGAAACTCAAAGTGTCCATACCGAGTTCTGAATGCCATTTTTTTGGAATATCCTCCGTCCTCACTTTCAGTTGGTGATAACCGGTCCTCAAGTCGATCTTTGAAAAGTAATTTGCCCCCTTCAACGGATCCAACAAATTGTCGATTCTGGGCAACGGGTACTTGTTCTTAATGGTGACCTTGTTTAACTCTCGGTAGTCGATACAAAGTCTTAGCAATCCATCTTTCTTCTTTACAAATAAGATTGGTGCTCCCCGCGGTAATACGCTCGGTCGAATATATCCCTTATTTAATAACTTTTGTAATTGAGCCATCAGTTATTTCATCTCTACCGGTGCCATATGATACGGCGCATTGTATATCGGTGCTGTCCCTGGTGCCAAATCAATAACAAACTCAATTTCTCTATCCGGTGGCAATCCCGAAATCTCATCTGGGAAGACATCGACGAATTCCTTTACAATAGGTATCTGACCCAGTTCACCCTCGACTCGTCGAGTATCAACCACATGAGCCAAATAACCTATACAACCCTTCCTAAGCAATTTCCTTGCTTGTATTATAGTCAGACAATAAAAATGTCTCGGCGATTTACTACCATAGAACACCACCTTGGACTTATTCGGAGTCTTAAGGTGTACACACTTCTTCTTACAGTCGATAACTACTTCGTGAATCGATAACCAATCTATTCCAAGGATTACATCAAACTCCCCCAAACGAATCGGTATCAAATCCACGTTGAGCTTAAATCCTTGCAATTCGGTATAACAATTCCTATGAATGTATTCTACGGGAAAAATTTCGTTGTTTATCTACTTCTATGTTCATAGGGTGTTCTAATTTTGCATGGGGTAAGTCTAACCGTTTAGCAAATTCTTCAGAAATAAAAGAGCAGGTAGCACCCGAATTAAATAACACATAGGCATCAATATCATTGATCGGTATGATACCTAACACCATGTCCTTGGAATCCACCGCATCTTGTACGGTCATGTTGAACGTGTGTGCCGTTGGTCTGTTGGCTTGACTGGCTGGCCCTTCATTGCTCAGCTTGTTGTTGTTGTTGTGATTGCCGCTAGCTGCATCGCCCTTTCTCTTTGGGCAGTCCTTAATCTGGTGATCTGGGGCTCCACACGAGAAACATCCTCCCTTCTACTTATTCGGACACTGAGGAGCCATGTGCCCCGGTTTTCCACAACGATAACAAACACTCTTTCCCTTCATGCACTCCCCCGAGTGATTCCTCCCGCAGTTACTGCACTTCACACTTTTCTTGGCCTCACCCCCGGACTTGCTACACCCGGAGGATTGGCTCTCCATCCATTTACGCTTGTTTAGGTTGCTGCCTTGGTTGCTTCCCCCTTTCGGTCCTTACTGACTGGTCTTCTTGTCTTGCTTGAATCGAGCGATGGCTTCATTACCTCTTTCGGCAATGATAGCCCTTTCCAGTAGATCAGAGTAAGTCTTAATCTTCAATACCGTGACTGCTTTCTACACCCATGGTTTCAGTCCTAATTCGAACCTCCTTGCCTTCCTGACCTCCGTGTCAACCTGATGTGAATCTAATCGGGCCAACTCGTTAAATTTTGCCTCGTACTCTGCGACAGATATACTACCTTATTTTAATTCCAGAAACTTAACTTCCATATCCTATTGCGTATTCTTTGAGAAGTAATTCTCGAGGAATAGCTCCTTAAATTTGTCCCAAGGAACAACTCCTTCGCCTGCTCTTCCCTTATTGGCTTTCCACCAATAATTAGCTTCGCCCTTCATCATGAAAGTGGCAAAACTCATCTTCTGTGCTTCGGCCACCCGTGTGACCTCAAACACATTCTCCATCTCTTCTATCCATGTTTGGGCTTCGATTGGGTCTAAGGTTCCCCGAAATTCTAGAGGTCCAACCAACTTAAAATCTTTGAAGCTAGCCAAGTGTTGTCCTAGCTGCCCTGCCGGCTGGGGTATGTTTTGCATTGCTTCTGTTAACAAGTAAATGAAGTTCTAAATTGGGTTTGCATTTCTCCCTCCGTTGTTAACGGATCTTTCCTCCCTCTGGTTTCGTGGTAGTCTCCTAGGCGGCATGATTTGAGGAAAGGAAAAAAACTTTAGGTTTTACATGAAATGCTATTCATGTTAGCATTAAGAAGTTTAAGACGTCTATCAATCATATTTTATTCAAATAAACAAGTTCAATATCACAATAAAACTCAATGGATTTCCTCAACCCATCACTTACATACTCTACTTGAGTTTTCTACTAAGGTTATAACCTAGGTTTCGCATTCCTAACGTTTATAACCTACAGCTTTGATACCAACCTATGACACCCCCAAATCCCAGCCCTTTAACCCCGATTTAATTGTCACGATACAACACAAATATCCACCTCTAAACAACATACAATAACTAAATGCGGAATATAATAAATGTATGTCGTTCATTCAAAAGGTGTTACTAGTCCCAAGATTCGGTAACCTTAATACAATCATACAAACATACCCTAGAATAGTCATTAGGGTTCATATTATATAATAGTAATTTAGTTAAACATAAAGATAAAGTCTGCTCGTTGCAAACTAATCCTACATCTTTCCGTTACCCTTGTCCTTCCCTGAAGTCTCTGGCTTAACTGCAATAGAAGTTATGATATAGCAAGAATGAGCAACAAGTTTGCTCAGCAAGTATAAATACAACAATAAGGATATATCATGATGAAAGTAATATATATCTGATAATGAATTGAATAATATGAATATCAGAAGCAAGAATAATAATTGCTTTTAGAATAACTGGTAGTCAAGTAGACTTTGAACTATAAAACTCCAATTGAATCAATAGATGATTGACCCTTTTGTTACTGGCTACAGAATAAGTACTTGAGGGGATCAGCCTCGCGTACGCTATGTACATGCATAACATTCAACTCTGCTATTTGTATCTTATATTAGATACCTGGGTACTCCCCTATATACAAAGGGTGTTCTCTTCAGTCTAAGAATCCATACCATCAATTGGTCTGGATAGCTTTTAAAAAACATCATAAAATTGTCTGACCGAACAAGGGTTCAGACTCTATTTGATGCAGTTCAAGAATTATAGAACTTTAAATAAGGTACAAGTCCAAGACTGTACGAACTCAAGTGCACCAAGTACGAATATCAATAAGATCGATGTGGAATAATTGTAAAGTAATTAAACCACCTATTAGCATGCTTGGAAATAAGATTCAAGCTTAAGTAAAATAACTTGCAATACAAAAATAACCTGCTCAATACAATATAAGAAGGATAGGAAACTTGCACAATAAAGAATGAGTTTCAGAAGACTTGCACAAATAAAGAGTGTAAGTCATAGAACTTGCACAACCAAAGAGTGAAGTTCGGGAACTTGCCTGTTTTCTCAGCTACAAATAGTCTAGCTTTAATTAAATAGCGTTGAAATGACCTAACATTAACAAGTCGGTCTTTCAATTAGTATTGTCTAAACCAATAAGAGTTTATACTTAACAAGCATCTAATTATCATGTCACATTGTCATAGTATGTAGTTATCTCAAGTAAACACATATCAGTAGGGTTAGATTCTAGTTTGCTGTTTAAACATCATATAAGTCAACTAGTATAGTCAGGAAACTAGCAGGCTGCCGCAATCCGTGCCAACTCTCTAGCATGCAAACTACTGATATTAAACAAATACTCATGTTTATTAGGTTATTAACTCAAGTTCGAGACCTAGCATGTTCATTCTATGGCCACTTCAAAGTTATATAGTTTTATGCCGGTAATTCACATACCTTAAGCTAATCAATTCCATGCTACAAAGGATAGCTACTAATATCATATTGCCACATAACGAGACTTAATATGCATGCTCGTGCGTATACTACATATGTATACAATAATCCACATAGCTCATGTCTTAGAAATTCATTTTCTATGACTAAGCGTTTATATGTGAAATTCATATATGATGCTCATGCCAACATGTCTATAGGCATAAAGAAATCCTAATATACATACTTGCATGATCATAACGTAATTCACTTAGTACTTGATGTTATTACCTTTCACATTCTAAGCTTTCTTTGAAAATTGCACTAGGTCAACTTAGGCAACATAGTATATGTAAAGGGTCTCGCAGCTATGACTCACATGTATTAGAAAGCATATATAAGCCACATATACATACTCAAATGGTCAGAATCTAAACGATATAAGTCTTGGTCAAGTTTACTTCAAAAGTCTATAAGTTTTTCCTTTGAAAACTTTTGAATCTTTCAATCATGTATGCTAGTGTGTTCAACACTTTTATCATGCATTTCATGTTAATATAAACCATACGGTCATGCTCACGAAAATCAGAATATACACATGGTACATATATGTTCATAACAAGTTCACTTTAACAAATTCTAAGTTCATTTATAAAATTATAAAGCTTTTCGTCCCATAACACATACCAACATGGCAATGAACATACATGTAGTATCATATACCACGAGTTAATATTAGTTCTCATGCTTGCTCAAAGTGATATCATAGGTTAACACATAACAGACCTTAACAGAAAGCAAAAACAATTTACAGGACCCTGCACAGCTGCGCAACTCCCAGGTATAAACCCAGCACAGCTGCGCCGGTGTCTGGCCAAACCAGTAACTACCTTCTGCTCGGCAGAATTGTAAACCCAAATAAAAATTACTTAAGAAATGCATTTCTGTACCAGCGATAAAATAGTCCCAACATGTTACTAACTAAATTAACACTTAACAAGCATACTTCACACAATTTAATTAACATCTAAATAGCATAATCAAGAAATTGACATTGAAGAACAAGAATGGGAAACTATAGGAATTGTACCTCTGTTTTATGGACTTGCTGCTGTCTCTCACTCTCTCAATTCAATAGAACATAGAATGTAAGCTCTACTTAACAATAACTCAGTAAATGAAAATGAGAGGAAGAGAGGCTATACTTATAAAGTTTTGATTGTCCATACAATGTTATCGCCCACTACTTCAAACCAATGGATTGTACAATAACATGGAGGTTAACAAGAAGTTGGTGAGGAGTTGGTAAAATCCATCATCAATCTCACTCCCCTCTTAATCATTATGGCTAGAATTGTTGAAATTGAGAAGGAAGGTAGAGTAGTAACCTATTGGGAGTTCACGTGTGGAAGAATGAAGAGGAAGAATGACTCCAATATTGGGACAATGTAATATAACTCAGCAACTTACAATATAACTTACTAATGTTATATATGTATACATATAGTATATACTTGGGCTATATGTATTAATTTCATATACATTTAAATGGGTGTTACAATGTCATTTCAAATTAGTCATTAACAATACAATGTATCAAATAGAGGTACATATATATACCAACATATAATCCATGTACATTTTCTATTTATCCCATTTATTATATGTCAATAGGGTATACATTAATGTTTACCCACACACTTCATGTCACATAAGCAGTATCATTACGTAACTCACATAACGAAATTAATCTTACTATATAGTCTATATATATAATATATAGCCACATTAATGTGTCACATTGCATTATATACAATATAGATAACTACCATATATTAAAGGTTTAATATATCGTATGCTTGTATAAAATAATAAATCAAGTAAATATAATCTCATTATATTTATTAATCCTTTGCTCATTAAATTATTATTTATTCATAATAATAATTAATAAACATATTTAAATCCCTTCACTATATTCAAGTAAATTGAATTTTTAATTAATAATCATCCTATAAATTCTTTTGATATAAAACTTAGGGCTAGTCCACTAATTTAATTAGACCATTAGTGACCCCCTTAAATATAATCCTAGCATTTATTTGCATAGGCTCGACTCACATAATTACATAACCACATAAGGTTTAAATATGCTCACAAAACTAACTCATTAAAATTTAAATCACATATTAAATTAATAATGGAGTTTAAAATTCACGGTCATTACATCCCTCCCCCCTTATAAAAATTCCGTCCTCGAAATTGTAAAAATAAGGTTACTCAAATAAAAATGGATAATTCGCTTTAATCTTCTTTTCTAATTCCCACGTAGCTTCTTTTACTGCGTGATTTCTCCAGAGAATCTTAACAGAATGGATGATCTTATTCCCCAGCTTCTGTTCCTTTCTATCTAGTATCTGGACAAGAACTTCATCGTAAGATAAGTCTTTCTCGACTTGGATCGGTTCATAGGAGATAACGTGCTTGTAGTCAGGTTTATACGACCGCAATACTAACACATGAAACACGTTGTGAATGTGCTCAAGTTCATGAGGTAATGCTACCTCGTACGCCACTTCACCGACCCGCCTCAGAATCTCGAACGGTCCTATGAACCTAGGGCTCAACTTGCCCTTCTTTCCAAAAAGAATCTTCCCTTTCCAGGGAGATACTTTCAGAAAAGCATAGCTTTCTAATTCAAAATCTTTTTTCCTGCGATGCAAGTCTGCATACTTCTTCTGGCGATCTTGAGCTGCTACCAATCGGGCTCTTATCACCTTGATAATCTCTACTATCTGCTGTACCAATTCTGGTCCCAACAATTGACGTTCACCTACTTCGTCCCAACACAACGGTGTTCGACACTTTCTCCCATATAACGCTACGTACGGTGGCATTCCAATACTAGCGTGATAACTATTGTTGTACGCGAACTCTACTAATGGAAGGTGATCCTCCCAACTACCCTTGAAGTCCATTACACAAGCTCGGAGCATGTCTTCAAGTGTTTGAATTGTTCTCTTGCTTTTCCCATAGGTCTGCGGATGATACGCTGTACTCATTCGTAGTTGTGTCCCCATTCTTTCTTGAAGACTTTTCCAGAAGTTTGATGTGAATCACGGATCTCTATCCGATATAATAGATACCGGCACCCCATATCTCGAGATAATTTCCTTGACATATAATTTGGCTAGTTGGTCCAAACTATGCTTAATCTTAATCGGCAAAAAGTGAGGTGACTTGGTAAAACGATCTACAATCACCCATATGGCGTCGTGCCCTTTTTGCGTTGCCGGAAGTCCCACCACAAAGTCCATTGGGATGTGCTCCCACTTCCATTCTGGAATCTCTAACAGTTGTAATAACCCGCTTGGTCGTTGGTGCTCTGCCTTGACTCTCTGACAAGTTAGACATCTACTTGCGCATTCCGCAACCTCTCTATTTATGTGTGGCCACCAAAAATGGTGACCCAAATCTTGGTACATTTTTGTGCTTCCTGGGTGTATCGAGTATCTCGTGCTGTGCGCTTCTTGTAAAATCTCCTCTCTTAATTCTGGTACTAAAGGTACCCAAATTCGTCCTTCGAATCTTAGCAGTCCAGTGCTATCAATCTTGAATTTCAATTCATCACCTTTAGCCAATCGCTTCTTGATGTTTTTGCAATATTCGTCCATCTCTTGTGCCTCTTTAACCTTATCTAATAAAGTCCGGCTCGCTGTCACTGTAAATAATTATTCGTTAGTCTCCATCGGATATTTAACCTCCAAGTCTAGTAGTTCGAAATCTTTCACCAATTCCTCTTGAATGGTCAACTTCAATAACTTCTCTCTGCCTTTTTTGCTCAAGGCATCTGCCACTACATTTACTTTTCCTGGATGGAACAGAATCTCACAATCATAATCTTTGATTAATTCTAGCCATCGGCACTGCCTCATGTTTAGCTCCTTCTGCGTGAAGATATACTTCAGACTCTTGTGATCTGTATATATCTCACACTTTTTGCTATACAAATAATGCCTCCAAATCTTCAAGGCAAAAACTACCGCTGCTAACTCCAAGTCATGAGTCGGATAGCCCTTCTCATTAGCTTTCAGTTGACGTGAAGCGTACGCAATGACCCTTTCGTATTACATTAGTACACAGCCAAGACCTTTGTGTGACGCATCCATAAACACTATAAATCCTCCCGTGTTGTCCGGTAAAGCCAACATAGGTGCTTGACTAAGCCTCTTCTTCAACTCTAGGAAACTCTCTTCATATTTCTCCGTCCAAATGAACTTTACCGTCTTTCTAGTAAGATTGGTCAATGGTGATGCTATCTTCGAAAAATTCTAAATGAATCTTCGATAGTATCCCACTAATCCTAAGAAACTATTGATCTCTGTTGGCGTCTTCGACTGTTCCCAATTGATAATTGCTTCGACTTTTGCTGGATCCACCGAAACACCATTCTTGTCGATAACGTGCCCCAAAAACTGCACACTCTGCAACCAAAACTCACACTTGGAGAAATTTTCATACAGCTTCTCCCTCCTTAATGTCTCCAACACTGTCCGAAGATGCTCGGCGTGTTCTTCCTCCATCTCTGAATACACCTGGATGTCATCGATGAACACGACAACAAACTTATCCAAACACTGCTTGAACACTCTGTTCATCAAGTCCATAAATGTTGTCGGTGCTTTCGTCAATCCGAATGACATTACCAGAAACTCAAAGCGTCCATACCGAGTTCTGAATGCCATTTTGTTGGAATATCCTCCGGCCTCACTTTCAGTTGGTGATAACCGGTCCTCAAGTCGATCTTTGAAAAGTACTTTTCCCTCTTCAACTGATCAAACAAATCATCAATTCTGGGCAACGGGTACTTATTCTTAATGCTAACCTTGTTCAACTCTCGGTAGTCGATACAAAGTCTTAATGATCCATCTTTCTTCTTTACAAATAAGACTGGTGCTCCCCACGGTGATACGCTCGGTCGAATATATCCCTTATTTAACAACTTTTGTAATTGAGCCATCAGTTCTTTCATCTCTACCGGTGCCATACGATACGGCGCTTTGTATACCGGTGTTGTCCCCGGTGCCAAATCAATAACAAACTCAATTTCTCTATCCGATGGCAATCCCAGAATCTCGTCTGGAAAGACATCGGTGAATTCCTTTATAATAGGTATCTGACCCAGTTCACCCTCGACTCGTCGAGTATCAAACACGTGAGCCAAATAACCTATACAACCTTTCCTAAGCAATCTCCTTGCTTGCATCATCGTCAGACAACAAGAATGTCTCGGTGATTTACTACCATAGAACACCACCTTGGACTTATTCATAGTCTTAAGGTGTACACACTTCTTCTTACAGTCGATAACTGCTCCGTAAATTGATAACTAATCCATTCCAAGGATTACATCGAACTCCCCCAAAGGAATCGGTATCAAACCCACGTTGAGCTTAAATCCTCGCAATTCGATATATCAATTCCTATGAATGTATTCTACGAGAATAATTTCCTTGTTTATCTACTTCTATGTTCATAGGGTGTTCTAATTTTTCACGGGGTAAGTCTAACCATTTAGCAAATTCTTCGGAAACAAAAGAGTAGGTAGCACCCGAATCAAATAACACATAGGCATCAATATCATTGATCGGGATGATACCTGACACCACGTCCTTGGACTCCACCGTATCATGTACGGTCATATTGAACGTGCGTGCCGTTGGTCTGTTGTCTTGACTGGCTGGCCCTCCAATGCTCAACCCGTTGTTGTTGTTGCAATTGTCGCTAGCTGCATCGCCCTTTCTCATTGGGCAGTCCTTAATCTGGTGATCTGGGGCTCCACACGAGAAACATCCTCCCTTCTGCTTATTTGGACACTGAGGAGCCATGTGCCCCGGTTTTCCACAACGACAACAAACACTCTTTCCCTTCATGCACTCCCCCGAGTAATTCCTCCCACAGTTACTGCACTTCACACTTTTCTTGGCCTCTCCCCCAGACTTGCTACCCCCGGAGGATTGGCTCTCCATCCATTTATGCTTGTTGGGGTTCCTGCCTCCGCTACTTCCCCCTTTCGGTCCTTCCTGACCGGTCTTCTTATCTTGCTTGAATCGAGCGATGGCTTCATTGCTTCCTTCGGCAATGATAGCCCTTTCCAGTAGATCAGAGTAAGTCTTAATCTTCAATACCACGACTTCTTTCTGCACCCATGGTTTCAATCCTAATTCGAACCTCCTTGTCTTCCTGTCCTCTGTGTCAACCTGATGTGAAGCGAATCAGGCCAAATCCCTAGCCTGCTCATCCCTTATTGGCTTTCCACCAATAATTAGCTTCGGCCTTCATCATGAAAGTGGCAAAACTCGTCTTCTGTGCTTCGTCCACCCGTGCGACCTCAAACACTTTCCCCATCTCTTCTATCCATGTTTGGGCTTCGATTGGGTCTAAGGTTCCCCGGAATTTCAGAGATCCTACCAACTTAAAATCTTTGAAGCTAGCCAAGTGCTGTCCTGGCTGCCCTGCTGGCTGGGGTCTATTTTGCATTGCTTCTGTTAACAAGTCAACAAAGTTTTGCATTGGGTCTGCATTTCCCCCTCTGTTGTTAACGGATCCTTCCTACCTCTGGTTTCGTGGTAGTCTCCTAGGTGGCATAATCTGAGGAAAGGAAGAAAACTTTAGGTTTTACGTGATATGATATTCATGTTAGCATTAAGAAGTTTAAGACGTCTATCAATCATATTTGATTCAAATAAACAACTTCAATATCACAATAAAACTCGATGGATTTCCTCAACCCATCACTTATATACTCTACTTGAGTTTTCTACTAAGGTTATAACCTAGGTTTCGCATTCCTAACGTTTATAACCTACATCTTTGATACCAACCTGTGACACCCGCAAATTCGGGCCTTCTAACCCCGATTCGGTCGTCACGATACAACACAAATATCCACCTCTAAACAACATACAATAACTAAATGCGGAATATAATAAACGTATGTCGTTCAAATTTAAAAGATGTAACCTATATATTAAACAGTAATTAATGTAATACTTATTAGCTACATTAATATTATAAGTTACATATCTGACTCATAGTGATCATTTATCAAGAAAAGATAAGAAGAGATGCGCCCCCCTTTTCTTGTGTCGAAGACTAGGAAGACGAATAATCCTGTAATATATGATATGTATATTACATATCTATAATATACGTTAGTTATAAATTAGTCTATGAGAGAAAGAAAGAAAAACAGAGAAAAGGTTAGAGAGAACTCAGAGAAGAAGAAGAAGAAGAAGAAGGAAGAGGAAGAGAAAGCTTGAGAAAGCGAAAAGGGGAAGCAAACACTACCATCATCTTCTTCTTCAATCACCAACGAAAAAAGGGTATAATTACTACCCTAAAATTCTAAAAACTTTATTTAGTTATTTTCTTTATTTTAAGTTCTCTGTGAAAATATTCTTCATGAATTGGTGATGTTGTTGTAGATATTTAGAATTTGTGTTTAGAAACTGTTTATAATTGAATTGTATGCCATAAACAAGTTTTCAGAAATCAAATTATTGTAGAAACAAGTTTTTATGGAGAAATTATGTTCTTATGAAATTTTAATATTTTTGGTTGAGGTAGAATGAAAAATTGATGTAAACATTAAATTTATGTATAATATATGTTTATATATGAGTTATATAGTTGTTGTAGGGATTCAATCCACGTAATTACGATGAACATGAAGAAATCATGATCATAGTAATTTACTATAAACTAATTTTGAAAATAACCTTTTTAAACTATCAAATTGGTGTTTGATTATTGATTATTGTGTCAATTGATCATGGGTTATGTTAATATGTTAAGAATTAGAGTTAGTACAATTGGAATTTTATGAATTGGTTTTAAATCGAATTCACAGTAGCAATTTTGTCATGAACGATTGATATTGTGTTTTTCTTCAAAAGATTATAAAACTGTGTTTTGATTATGTGTTGTATGATTTTGTATGTTATAATCATGCTAAGAGTCTAAAATTTTGTTGTCATTAAGTTTCATATACATCATGTTGAGAAAAATTGGATTTTGGTGTGAAGAAATAAGCCAAATTGGCTTATTTCTCTGCCGTTTACGAGCTTGGGGGTTCCCACAAGTAGTGGGCCCTACCCCAGCGGAGCTTTACCCTATGAGGACCCGCCTCAGCGGGGCACCCTGCTGTTCGGAGATGTGGTTTGTGCTTCGTTGAGTTTTTGTGTCGTGTTTGTTTAGCTAACACATTTGATGACTTGTTAATTGTAATAGATAATGGATAACATACTTTTGATGTGTTTAAGATAATTTGAAGTCTTACGTTATTATATTATATGTGTACTTGGAAATTATTATCCTAGAGTACGATATAATAGTTTAAAGTGCTATACGTGTATGATTGTGAGTTAAACTCACATTTGTGGCTAGTTAGCGACTTATGTTGTAAACCACGTTGTGAGTTGAACTTAAGTAGAAGTTCAACGACGCTAACGTAACAATCGTGTACTAATTGATATTATAAAAACCACGTGATATGTAGGATAATTGTGGAAGTGGGTTGTAATAGTAAAGTGTAGCTTGCGCTTGACGCAAGTTCTCTACTCCTTATCTCTTACTTGAGCAAGTTTTCTAATCATTATTCTTCTACGTTATGCAAGTCCTTTCATGGTATCTTTTCATTGTGCATGTTTCTAACCTTGCTCATTATATCATGCAAGTTTCTTTCCAATTCTTAACTTGTTATGTATTGTACAAGTTATATTGTATTCTAATATTCATAATGCACAAGTATTGAAGTTATTATCATAATGATGTGATCTTGACTTAATTGTTCAAGCAAGATCCACCAAACTTTCGAATGCTTTTAGTTATTCCAAAGCATTCCTAGTTATCATGAAATCTATTGTTGTATCTTACAATTGGTTCATGATTCTTATATTATCGAACTGTAAAAGTATTGTGAATTGATTCAACTACTCCTTAATTGATGATAGTTGAAACTCCAAATTTCCTTTAAGCTTGTCCGAACAAAACTGTCTTTGGTGCGGACTTGTATTCAAATACTGAGATGAACAACCCTATTATTAGGGGAGGTTACTACGCGAAAGCGTTGAATATTTGTGCACAATACATGGTACGAAGGGCTGATCCTCCTAAGTACTAGTTAAAGGTCCATAGTCTCAATGGCTGCTAAGGTTTTAAATAAAAATATTTATAACCTAGGACATAGTTCAAGGTCGTATGACCCTCAGATGTTTCAATATTCAAAATTTCAAATATTGATGAAAGAATTATTATTCAAATTCTTATTTTGACGAAAGTAAAGTTATTCAAACCCTTTTTGAAGTTATTCAGATATGTCATCTCATTGTTATATTTCAAGTGAGCTTTTGTTTGCTCACTCTTGCACATTTTATAACCCCTTGCAATTAAAACCGAGAATGTTGACGTACCGTCAACAAGTAAAGGGAAAGGAAAGATGAGCAAGTGAAGACTTGTTGTCTTCATTTTGATTGTAATAAAACATAGTTCATAATATTTTATTTCCGCACTTATTTGTTATGTTAAGGTTAAATAACCCTAGGATTTATTTTGGAAAAGATTGTAATCCTTTTATAAGGAAGATGATTTTTATTTAAGTAATTATGAAGGTTGTAATCTTCTTTGCAATTCTTTATTATTGGGTAGATACAAGTTTTATTAGAAAGTGAACACCAAATCTTGTGGAAAACGAAGTACCCGAATTTGGAGGTGTCACATAGGTCTAGCCGAATAAAATGACATAGACCACTCTTTCAATGTATATAAGAACAATTATAAGTTCAATACTCGAAATAAATGTTCGAAGAATATAAACAGACTTTACCTTAAGCTATGAAGCATTAAGTATAAGACATAAATCATACTATCAATTGTTTACTCGTACGATCATTAATAGTACAAGCTTAAGTAGTGCCCAATAAAGAGTAGGGCTCGAGTACTTGCCTTATGCGTAGTTACCAATGTATAGTTTATCAACACTTTTAAATCCTATTGTAACATAGTTACGTTTATATGTATTTCATTAGTTTTATAATTCGAATACATATGCTTGATATGAACGTTAAGCACATACATACGATTCTAACTTAGTCGTACAATCCTATAGGTACGTCATTACATACTTACATACACATAGCACAAATTTGGTTTGTATGACCTAATCAATTAACATAGCTCGTAATCATCGTTAACTTAACATTTTAAAAGTCATATAAACATTTGTCAATATATGGTCTCCTCTCGTCATCATGTTCATTTGAAACACCCTAATAATCATGCATTGCAGTTCTATAAACATAATATCTAACATGTAAGAACTTTTAGATTTTAATAACATGATCAGATTGCACTGCAGGCGCGGTCAAGCTTGGTTGAACAGGGAGTAGCGCGACCGCGCTACGCCCAGTTCAACAAGAACTGAGAATCAGTTTGCATGGCCTAGCTCTCTCACCCACATACATTGATGATGACACATGCAGAATATACGCGTTTTGAGGTTTATGATTAGGTTTGATCTTACATCTTGCCTTTAACATAGTTCATTATCACTTTCACTTTACAATCTTAACGTGTTCATTTAACAAGGTTTCTCATGTTTATTCA